>OX578152.1:125811806-125950730 GCA_951213105.1 Amaurobius ferox
AGCAATCTTTGAGGACCATTTCGCAAAAAAAGGCGAGTTCTTTTATCCCGAATCGTACACAAAACTAATTAGCACTAGAGTCACCCACAAGTGACTTAACTACTCAATTTTATGAAATTGGGTCCATTAGTTTGCGAGTTAGAGTGGATACATACATTACACAGACAGACAGACAGACAGACAGACACACAACCAGACACACACAAACAAACATACACACAGACGTCACGCAAAAATAGTTTTTCCGTATTTTAGTGATTACGAAACGTGTAGATTTGTCAAAAACTCGAGTTGCGATTTTCGGCATGATTCCAATACTTTCCCTATACATTGCAGGGAAATTGATAAGCTTCAAATTAAAAATGTAGGCATACTCCATTACTAATGGTAGCTGTGCAAAAATCATGCGATTCTAATAATAATTACGCACGTTAGGATTTTATTCAAAGGGAATTTTTTTTTCACTAATTTACTGGATTCTTAGGTGAAGATTCTTAATGCATTTATCTAACAAGAAAATTGCGCACTCGGGAAGCATTCAAAGGCGCCCCACACGTCAGTATAGCGTAAGAAACGCATTTCAAAAATTTTCAGAAATCGACCGGGCTGGTCGCCAAAGGCGGTTAGTATAACATATATATATTGAATGGAAAGTAAAAATAAAACAATTAATGAATTAACTGAGTTTTAGGGGATTTTATAATGGAATTCTGTTTGAATTTGGGTTTAAATTATTCAAACAATAAATCATATTGTGTCTTATTCGAGTGCGTAATTTTTTTTTTTTTTTTTAAATGTGATGAACTTCAATGTTAGTCTTTAAAGAATCACCACATTTATTTGGTGCCGTGACCAGGATTCGGTCAAATAATAATTACTTTCATGTACACAGTCTCGAAATGGCTCGAATCTCTCTCTTTTTTTTGGGGGGGGGGGGGGAGTTAAACTTCTAACTGGACTAATTCATCGAGTTATTTCAAAGTTTTTGTTATTTTATTCTAATTTTAATTTTATGTAAATTTTAAAAAAAATGTTAATTAGTGACAAAGTTCAATTTTGAGAAAAGGGATTTAAAAATCAAAAATAAAAGAAACCAATGTCAGAAAAAATTGTCTTCTGACATGAATTAACTGAGTATTACAGGATTTTACAACGGAATTCAGCTGTTCGGGTTTACATTTTTCAGTCAATAACGCTTTCGAGAGACCATTTACTAGTGAATCTAATAAGCAACAGTCATCTTTGTTGAATTTGGCATTGTTATTTCTATTTGGCACAATATTATGTGGCGCCGAATCAGCGAGTGCCAATTGCATCTTCACCTCAAGTGAAATAAAGATCCACTTCTTTTCCACCGAGGAAAATATATTGCCGGATCCTCGAAGCAACCTAGCATTAGACAACATCCATTCTCGCCGGGGCCACTAACAGTTCTTGCTCCAACAAGGACACACACACACAATCGAGAAAGAACGCGCTGAGAACTTTGATTCACTGGTTGGGTCCCTCGCCCAAACGTGATACAGATCGTAATAACCGATAGCCAGCGCCCGATAAGATCCCGATAAGGCGACCCCCTTCTATAAGATAGGCCTCTAATGATAGTACGCCATCTTTTCAATAAGTGTAAATTTTCACACTTCCTGTCGTTATGCCATTCGTCTGCGTCCGGAGGAGAAAAGACGAGGAGGGGGCATCGTCTGAGCAATGCACTTATGGTAATTGTGTTTGTCTTACCTGGGGTGAGTGATGAACGAGATGATGATTTGCGGTTATTATTGGGGGTATGGCGGGTACGTTATCTGGGTTATGATCTTTGACGTACGAAAATTTACGACTTTCTGATTTGGAAAAGATGTAATTGGGCGGAGCGGGGAGAAGGAGCAGTTTATTCCCGAACTGTTTCGCAAGGGTGGGTTCGAGTCTCGGATCGAATACGAGACAGATTAACGGAGCCTTCCTTCACTTGCAATAATGCTTCTCTAACGTATCGCATCACGAAACGTTGCTGTACTCCCAATTTTATCCTCGGAGCAGTTGTGGTGATTTATCTCACATTTTCTACTGCAGAACGAAATTAAAAACTTGGTTTGTTTCTATTTTCTTTTTTATTTCTAAAGAGGATACTTCTCGTTCCGTCACGCTTTTCTCATAATAAAGTAAAAACAAGAAGGATCATTCATGCATAAAGCATTGATTATGAAACGCTTTCCAGCTGAAATGCAATTTTATTTAAACATCTATAAAATGCGATACATTCAGAGGTGATATAATTTAAATTATCACAGTACTATATATATACAGTACTACAATAATTTATTTTACTAGAAAACTTGAAGCAGTGCACACATTCTTCCTTAAATGTAATGTTAGGGACACGACAGCAACAACAACTACTAGAAAACTCAAAACTTCATCGGAAAAAATGAACTTTATTCCAATGATGTCATCGAAATATAAATCGTCTGGCTCTTTATGTAAAAACGGTGAATATTTCATTCATACACTTTCATTCCAGACTCCAGAGTTAAATCATTTTGCGTGAAAAAAAATTCAGTAATTCTTATACAACCCATCATACAATCACTTGTTTACATTCTGCATCCATAAAAATTAAACTTCATTGTAGAAATAGTCAAAGTTGGATAATCATTTAAACTCAAAATTACTGTAATTTCGTTGGCGCAGAATATAGATGCACAGAAAATACGCAAAAATAAAGCGGCTTTAGGACGGATGCAACACTCAATACAAATTTGAAAAAACTTTAAAAATCAAGATTTTTACACTAAGAAAAAACTATATTTTATTTTGAAGCGGGTCAAGTGATCTCTTCATATTATATGAGTGTCATTATTATTTTAACTTTAATTTTAATTTAAAAAACTACCGAACCTATTTTGCTGAAATTTTTTTTTATATATTTTATGGGATAATTTGAATATTTCCCAAAACTTTCAAAGCAATTTGTGAATTTTAAATTCGCTCAAAAATTGCTTGAAAAGTTAGGTCCCATATAAGGTTCAATGTATATCACTTTTTCAACCCGGGTTCCATCCAAAACTAATTAGGTGATATTATTCATTTATATTCCCGTACAACAACATACTAAAATTTCATTTTGATAATGCCATTTTTACGGCAGTTATCGTGCGAACTGACAGACAGACAGACAGACAGAATGAACAAAATCATAAGCACTTTTCAACTACTCTGTAAACTGTTAAATAATGTTCAGATTGAAAATTTTATAACTTTTTATTTTCCCTACCATAAAGGGTTGATATAGAGGGTGTTTCTGTATAGTTGTTGGCCATGCTTTTCCGTTCTTTGGGCAACTGGTTTTAGACACATACTTTCAATTTAAAAGTTTGTTAAAATTAAATGCTAAATTCTGTCATATAATTTTTTTTCAGTGAGGGAGTGTGCATGTGGAGAGGGGAAGGGGGCGATTTTCAGAAAAGTAGGGGATTTAATTTTTTAACATTTTAAGATGTTCAATTAGAAAAATTTGCGCTGTACAGTAATAAGTTTAAAGAACGGATGCAATTTATCTACAATACAGTAATCGAAAAGTTATTGCTTATTAAAAATCAGTAATCTTTCCCTCGCAAATACAGGTACGTGTTGTGTGATGTCTGGCTTCAATTTTTAGTCCGCCCCTTTAACATGATTCTATAAACGAGAGGGGGGGGCTTCATCGAATCGAGGAAAAATACGATTCCAATTCTCTCTATTTTTGTAGTTTTTTACATTACTTCTATTGTAAATATCTTCATAAATATTGCACATCTTTATATAATAACTTCACCAGGTTTTTAGCGCAACTCTTTAAGATTGAACTTCAACTCCCTTCAAAGGGGAGGGAGCGTATAAAAGGTTGGATTTTTTTAGACATTGCCATCCACAGGAAAAAAATATATCAAAGAATTTCGCATTTAACTTAAACTTTCAAATTGAAAGTATGTAGGGGGTGGGACAACCCAGCGGTCAGCGCGTGGGGATTAACCCACTCGCTGACCGCTATGCGTCGCTACATAAGCGACGCGTCACCTATGCGTCGTCAGCTATGCGCCGCAATACGCGTCGCTAACATAAGCGACGCGTATTGGGAAGGCAATAACTATTTGTCAAAAAAGTTGTATCATCGGGACCTGTAACACGGTGACATCCACAATGCATATTAAAGTAAGCGGTCGTATTTTTTGTAAAGTTTAGATGTTCGTGGTCACTGGCGTAGGGCACGTTGAAGAGACTGTCCATTTGATTCCTGGCATACGTGCATATTGTTTATTTGAAGATTCCCGAGTAGGGCAGCCATTGGCCCATAATCCTGTTGTGTCCAGTAAATGTATTCTGTAATATGTGGTTTTTGTGTCGATGTCTATCTATTAAACCATTTTCTATCACTTTGTCATTGGTTTTTTTTCTGTCATTTCGCCTCGCTTCATTGCCAAGTATTCTAACTATTAAAATGATTCGCAAGAGACTCCGCGATCTATTATAGATAAACCTGACTTGAGCAGTGGCATCGTCAGGGGCGGGGGGGGGGGCGGATTTGGGGGTTGTAACCTCCCTCAGGAACTCCTCAAACTCATTGAATTTCGAAGAAACGATATATGGAAAAATTGAGAACAACATATTTGGTTACTCTGCCCCCCTATTTTTTTTCTGGTGATGCTACAGAAAGTGTGCACGCGTAGATTTTCCCTTACAGAGTTATCAGGGGATCCTCAAGGACCTCCCTAGGAACCTGTACATTACTTCCCAATCACCCGACATACTGGAAGGTCTTTTAATAGATATCATAATTACACATTTCAACTTTTGTCGGTATATGCCTATGGATAGTTATCATATACGTCACAATAGCCAAACCATGGAGGTAAAAGTAAGGAGTTAAAACTTCCTATTTAGAAAACGTCCATATCGTTTGAGACAATCATTCAGGTGGCGCTGTAAGATAAGGAGTCCTGCATTGTATGCATTTCTAGGGTGAAAGGACTAAAATATTTATTGGGGAAAATAAATTATGAGCGCAGTGCAAAATAGAACTGAAACAATAAATAATATTCCTACGCATTCAAAATTATTTTCAATTTATTTTTATCTCCCTATATTCTGTACTCCACCCTACAACTGTGAAACAATACTGGTTCATTATACTCATCATGAAGGAACGCTTCATTTAAAAACAATCAAAAATACATATGCTAAATACTACGCATTTTTGTTGTGTTAGCCAACACTTGTAGCCACTTTACTAACACGAGCGACACCTAGATATAATCCTCAAATTATTATGGTATTTTCAAGCTTTTCATCCATATCTCCATCTTTCTAACTCCCGTGAGCCAGACATACTGCAGGTTCCCCCAATACGTATAAAAGTGGCCGAAAGCATCACCACCCCTTTGACCTCTCTAGTATTTCTATTTAGTAGTTTAGGCCTGTGAATACTATTCATCGCAGGGTATTCATTCGGTATATTTTCCCCGGAGAACAGCAGAAGTTCCCATCGTTATTCGAATGTCCGCGAAACGAGCGCGGTGATTAATGTCGCTCGTGAACCAGCATAGGTAAATAAACAGCACTTGAAAACCGGAAAATGCCGGTAATTATTGGAAATTTGCAGAGATGAGTTGGGTAATTGACTGCCAATAGGGACAAATGGCTATGTTTTTCTTTCTTTTTTCATCTACAGTGAGGGAATTGAGGATGCATCGTTGATTGCTGCTCAAATTTAGGTTGAATTTTCTCCACTGCATTTGATTGAGAGCTTGGGTGGATATATATATATATATATATATATATATATATATATATACATATATGTATATATATATATATACATATATGTATATATATATATACATATATGTATATATATATATATATATATACATATATATATATATATATATATACATATATGTATATATATATATATATATATATATATATATATATATATATATATATATATATATATATACATATATGTATATATATATATATACATATATGTATATATATATATATATATGTATATATATATATATATACATATATATATATATATATACATATATATATATATATATATATATATATATATATATATATATATATATATATATATATATATATGTACATATATATATATATACATATATATATATAATATAATATGAAAACACCGTGAAATACAACATTACAAAATCATCTGAAATCACACTTAAAAGGCGCAAAGCTGCACTAAAAAGAGGATTAAAATATTTTCAAAAAGAAAAGAGGTATGGATGGAAACAATATACCAAAAGATGGCCGGGGGGAGTTGTGACCCCCTCACCCCGGTTAAGCATGCTTTGCGTCGCGACAACACTCCCGGAGAGCCGGTATATTGCAAAAAAGAATACGAATGTATCAAATTGTAAGATGTAAATAGACAACACATTGTAAGATGTAAATAGACAACACATTGTAAGATGTAAATAGACAACATATATTTCAAACATTTACTGTTGATGAATTTTGATAGGGCTGGATCTCGACAATTATATCTTATATTTGTTTGTGCATGTTGTCTATTTACATCTTACAATTTGATACATTCGTATTCTTTTTTGCAATATACCGGCTCTCCGGGAGTGTTGTCGCGACGCAAAGCATGCTTAACCGGGGTGAGGGGGTCACAACTCCCCCCGGCCATCTTTTGGTATATTGTTTCCATCCATACCTCTTTTCTTTTTGAAAATATACATATATATATATATATACATATATATATATATACATATATATATATATATATACACATATATATATATATACACACATATATATATATATGTAGTTTCAATTGATTGTTCTCTATTCTTAATCTCTTATCTTGAGCTGATTATTATTGCCTATTCTCATTTTTGCCGAGTTTTATTTTTATTTACTTTTATATACTTTTAATTGTGATTTTTGAATCCTAATATTCTTCTCATCCCCCTTTCCATTGTAGTGATATGTTACCTTCTATCTTTATCCTTAGTCTTGGCCTATAGTTACTCATTTGTAACAGATATGCTAGAGATGGGTTTTTTTGTACATACAGTAGTTTATACATAATTTTCGATTAAAATCCTTCAATTTTTATTTATATATATATATATATATACAGTGAAACCTGTCTATAACGATAAACCTGGTTATAACGATATTTTTAACGGTCCCGGCTGATTTCCTATAGTTTTAGTGTATATCAAACTTGTTTATAACAATAATTTGTTTTTGAGTGAACCTGTATATAACGATAATTTTGCGTATTTCAAACTTTTTTTCCTGCGTTGTGTCCAAGACTTTTTGGACTTTGAACCAAGACTTTTACAATGGCAGACTTGACACAAAAGCAGTTCATCTTAAAGGGGAATAATATTCTATTTACCGACTTTCCGAACAACAAAAGTGATTCCCATTACTTTTCCTCAGCGATTGACACGGCAATGGGTAGAGGGGGGAGTGCGTGCACAATGTGATAGGGACCACCTTTTAAGAAATTGTGATTAGTTCGCTTTTAGTGGATGGTCATTGTTCCAACTTAGCCAACTGTTTGTCACCTGATTTATGCCTATCTTTTCTGTACATACAGTATAAGCTGCATAACATCGACCCATCCAAACTTGTTTGCTCGTTAAATTCTTTCACAGCGGCAGGACATGTTGTTGTTGTTGAGACCCAGACCGTCCGACCTACCAGAAAGGTGTAAGGCAACTGTTTGAAAGGCCGGGAAGTGCCAACCAATTTATACCGGGACCCAGCGGGCAAGGCATCCACAGGGACCGTATCCCGGTCACAGCGGCAGGACATGTTGTTGTTGTTGAGACCCAGACTGTCCAACCTACCAGAAAGGTGTAAGGCAACTGTTTGAAAGGCCGGGAAGTGCCAACTAATTTATACCGGGACCCAGCGGGCGAGGCATCCACAGGGACCGTATCCCGGTCACAGCGGCAGGACATGTTGTTGTTGTTGAGACCCAGACCGTCCAACCTACCAGAAAGGTGTAAGGCAACTGTTTGAAAGGCCGGGAAGTGCCAACCAATTTATACCGGGACCCAGCGGGCGAGGCATCCACAGGGACCGTATCCCGGTCACAGCGGTAGGACATGTTGTTGTTGTTGAGACCCAGACCGTCCAACCTACCAGAAAGGTGTAAGGCAACTGTTTGAAAGGCCGGGAAGTGCCAACCAATTTATACCGGGACCCAGCGGGCGAGGCATCCACAGGGACCGTATCCTCCTTCCCCTACCACCAACCTCTCGGAAGGACTTACGGACCCACATATTTAACGTAATTGTACTCAATGAGAACACGGCGGCAGTTTTGGCAGTGGCTGGAATCGAATCCTGGCCTACTGAGTGCAGTTCCCGCGCGCTAACTACAGGGCTACCGCACCCAGCGACAGGACATGTGTGACTTTTTTTGTTAAAAGCTCTTGTATGTACGTAGTGTTAGAACAGTAGTGTGTAGTGTCGAAAATGGCCCCAAGAAAAACGATTTTTTTTCAGGAGAAACTAAAAGTAATCAGAGATATTGATAGTGGGTTAAAACAAGTGGAAGTTTCTAAAAAATATGGCATCCCTCAGTCACCCAACTTTTCTGTTCTGTGAAGTCATCTATCATACGGAATTATTACCGGAAGGCAGGTTTTAATTTCAACTCGTGCAGTGATGAAGAAGAGTCTGACAGCGATGAGAATTCTCAATAGAATCTTTCTGAAGAAGAAAACTGTGTGCTGCACCTAAGTAATTCTTTGAATGCATTCAAAGTTTCCACGAATATGCACTCTTCAATAAATCCAGAAGCCTATTTAAATTTGGATGAAGGTTTATTAGTTTTCAGTGGGAGCAACGATGAGGACATAATTGCAGACAAAAGATGATGGTGTTAGAAAAGTGGAAGATGAGGAGTGTGGAACAGCTGAAGATGCTATTAAAATGATCGAAACATTGCAGAATTTTATTCTTCGCTATAAGGTTTACAAAATATATGTATGACGGCTACATTCTCTGCAAAATCCAAGCAAATAAACATATCGGATTACTTCGCATGTTAAATTTTTTTCGTCCCATTTAAGGATTCGAATTTTGTATGGTACGTATTTCATTTACGTTTCGACGTATTCTTGATTTTTGAATTAAAAATATTACTCCAATTTAATGTTTATCATTATAATTATCCATTTTTAAATTGCATAATAGAAATGTAGTTAAAATATACGCGGTGTTAAATTTTCGAACTGAAATTTGAATCGTATGATTTAAGTTCATAAGATATTACATATGCTTTATATTTTTTTCCTAATCTGTAACACATTAATTAAAAATGTAAGTTCAACAACATAATACTGTAGTATTATTCAGTCATGCAAGTTCAACATATAATATTATAAACACGTCACACCCATGTTAAATAACTTTCATTATAGAATGTCGGAAGTTCAGCCCTGTCTATAACGATAAATTGTCTATAACGATATTTTTTCTCGGTCCCTAGAGTATCGTTATAGACAGGTTTGACTATATATATATATATATATATATATATATATATATATATATATATATATATATATATATATATATATATATATATATACAGGGTGCCCCAAAAACATTGACTTCGGCTTTTATTCTTTAATATTGGTCTTAGACATATATAATGAATTACAAAGTTGCGTAAAAAAGGGTACATAATTTTATGAAATCGATAAAACTTTTCAGGGGATTAATTTTCAAGAAATACAAAATTTAAATTTTTATATGGACCCCGTACAAAAATATTTTCAATGGATAAAATCTGCCCCATACACTAATAAGGTGATGTACAAAATTTCAGCATTTTATCATAAAAAGTCCCAGTGATATGTTTAAACAAAGTGGGTGAGGGATTTACCACACATTAAAATGTAAATGTTTACAGCAAGAGTGCAAATGACGCAACGCAGAAATGCATCATAGGCAAATAATATCTGCCTCTTATCTTTAATGAATCTTTGGCATGGATGGAAAACATTTTAAACAGGCTTTGTAATCCTTGTGTAAAGTTATTATTTCTGCACAATGTAGATACAGGTCTTTCAAAAGTTCGTATAAACTTTAAAAATTCATTAAAAATCGAAAAATCATCGCATTGAGGTAAGGTTTGTAACATAAGTATTGATAGGACAGAGGGGGGACGGGGGGGGGGGGGGGGGTTACGTGAAAAAAAAAATTGTAGTTTAAAAAATCACCTATAGGTGGCGCTGAAAGCATTGGAAAGACAATTAAAGTAACTTACTGTACGTGTCAAATCGTGTGACAAGCCTGACCTTTTCCTTTCTTTAGATTTTTCCTAAATCAGAATTTTCGCAAAGCATCTGATGCTAATGCGCCGCTCACGTAATACAGCTTCACTAACAAGGCTTTCTCAATCAAAGTTAACATTCTCGCAAAAGCTTCTTCTTTGCACCGTTTACTAATGAATCAAATGAAGAATCTACAGAGCACTACAGCTCTTTTATAGCAGCCTCATTTGCATACTTCTGGAAGATGTATTCGGGTAAGCGCCACCTATAGGTGATTTTTTAAACTATAAAATTTTATCACGTCAAAAATAAAAAAACCCTTCCTGGCAATACTTATGATACAAACCGTACCTCAATGCGATGATTTTTCGATTTTTAATGAATTGTTAAAGTTCATACGGACTTTTGAAAACCCTGTACTTTTGTACCAATAAATAGCAAAATTATTATTTATTTATGTAATCATTGTTTTCTTTCGCGCATTTCTGTATGACCCCTGAAACGCGATCTGCCGCCATGATTTTTCCCCTTGAGAACCCATGTCGATGCATCGAAGAGTGGTTTAAATCAGCATTTTTGTCTTTTCATATTTCTGAGACTTTTTATCATAAAATGCTGAAATTTTGTACCTCCCCTTATTAGTGTATGGGGCACATTTTACTCATTGGAAATATTTTTATACGGGGGCCATATAAAAATTTAAATTTTGTATTTCTTAAAATTCAATTTCCTTGAAAATTTTAATCAATTTCATAAAATTGTGTACCTTTATTTACGCAACTGTGTAATGTATTATATATGTCTAAGATCAATATTAAGGAATAAAAGCTGAGGTCAATGTTTTTGGGACACCCTGTACACTATATATATATATCCTTTATGAATCGAACTCTATTATCGATATTTATTCGATTGTTTATCGATTTCTAGCGTTCATCGTTTATTAGTCCTGTGAGTAAAATTGATTTTTGCAGGCAATCGCCCAATGGCTGATCAATAATTTATATTAATACATATTGGTCATCTCCAGAAATTGCTTGGGGCTATTAGTTTCGAGATTGGTCTTGATAACGGCTGAAATCAACATGGTATTTTCCAATGAATCATCATAAGCGATTTAGTACTTTTAACTGAACCCTATCGCCTTTGTTTCCAGTATGTTTGCTTCTTTAATATTTCCCATTTTTACGTGTTGCTTATTTGCACATTGTAAACATACACACACTTAAAACAAGCAGAAAAATATATTCCACAAAGAATCATGTTGACATGACTGAAGTCATGTCAACATGAAGTCATGCCAACTGAAGTTATGTCAACTTCAAGAGTCATGTCAACCTCAGATCCCAACGATGAACCGTACAGAAAATCACTTATCGAAACAAACCCAGACTTTTCCCTCCAGCTCTGTATCTCAAGTGAATCAATTTCACGAAAATTGGCGCCGTTCACGATCGATATCGAGTCACGGTGCAAAATCTGGTAACGCGTGAGTCACGAACACCTAACTACACTCTTCTTGCGGAAGCAAAGAGTTGGTGGGTTGTTTAATGGTTAAGATTTATTAGGTTGGCTGCTAAAGGGTCGGATTCCATGAACCAGAAATTGCGCGGGAAGGAAAACTGCACTCAATTCTGCTGCTATTATCATTCAAAGATTCCACGGACTCATTTGTGCCTTCTTATATCATAAAGCAGTGGTTCTCAAACTTCACTCACCAAAGTGTCATCTGTTCATTTCTTTCAATCGAAACTTTCCATATCTTTCAATTGTATCCCTCTCCCTCTCGCGTTATTCGATTTAATAAGTATTGTAAATGGTATCCCTTTAATTTTCTATATTAAAAAATCATTACAGTTTAAAAGAAATTAAAAATAAACTACCAATTTTGGGGTATAACACATGTGAAATTACATTTTTATTTGTCAAATGAAATGAAAAATGGCAAACACTTTTTAAGACATTATGAAATTATACACCGAGAGATTGAAAGTCAAGTGACAGGTATAAATAACGAGTTGGTGAGCACTCAAGAGTGCTGCCACACGTTGAGGCACAGAGTCAACGAGCTGTCGGTATCTTTCTGCAGAGATGGAGCCCACACATTCCACAGTGCGGGGACCCTAGTTGTGGTACATAGGATGGTGCTGGATTCATGGATCGTGAGCTTGTTTCCTACAGGTGCTTCAAGTGGTTTACACCTAGGTACTGAATTATGGTGATAATGTTGATGAAATGTTCCTCGATTCACCTTTCTACAACAAAAGACTGATGATGTGTTGCATTATCTTGTTGAAACATAGATTCACTATCAGAGTTCTCGAGAGTCATGAGGGATGAGGAAGATCTGCGATAATATTGACGGATCTCGTCATTGGTCGGATATTGTTCCAAACACACGAAAGGACGCAATGTAGTCCACGTGAGCACGCCCCATACCATACCATCCCCGTCAATTTGGGCCTCTCACAGGAGATAACTAACATAAATATCTAATATCGAAATTCATTGTCACAAACCATCTCATTAAATGTTGAACATATTACTCGGATCGATTGTGGAGTGCAGTACAAATACTCCTCATTCTGGAATGCAGTATAAGTATTGTCCTAAGGTAACTTCCTTTTTAGGACACGCCCGGTAAGAGCGCGAAGAAGAAAAAAGGCCGTGTGTATTTATGTGTATTTACAAACATTAATTTATTTACACTATATAAATATTTACAACATTATTTGATTTAAAATATTTAAAAGACAACTGCCCATATTTCAAATGGGATGACTACCAATTTTAGATAAGCAATTAAACAAATACAAAAGTATATGTAGTCTCATAGACTAAAATGTGAAAGATGGTAATTAAAAATTAAATTTAAACAATCCTATGCAATATTTTAAATATCCTTAAATCCGGAGAGAGAGAGAGAAAATATGCAAATCAGGCATAGGCCCTTAAATGTGGAACTCACCGAGCATTCGCTGAATGAACAGCCTCTCATGGTTGAGGACAATGCTGCTGGAGTATCTGTTCTCACTCACAACGCCAAAACTTCTCCCTGCTCCTCTTTTTCATTCTCAAAAACTCTCTCTCTCTCCAAGAATTTAAAACACGCCCCTGAGGCGCATACAAACATCCCATTGGATTCAGGGTCTTAACCCCTTGACCCCAAAGCACCGCCATTGGCTTTAGGCCTTCCAAAAACAAAAAGCCCCTTCTCAAGCCCCTGCGAAACTGATATTCCTTCGGCCACTAATTCAAAGTCGCCGAGGACCCTATGACCCTTCCGAAAAGGACAGGACGCCCGTTAAATCTTTCGGTACGAATCCGAGATCCAAAGCAGCTTCGACATCCAGGTTTTCTATTTCGAGTGCAGATGGCCGAACGAAAAGGCTGACCCCCAAAATAAATAAGAAGACTCTAGGTCGCATTCCCGAAAATATTGGCTCATGGGTTTACCATGCGACAATATACCTCCATTTCCCCATTAAAAATTCCAAAATCCAAAAATTAAAATTTCAAAATTTCAAAAATTTAAAACTTTTTTTTAAAAAATTTACCATCAAAAACATTAAGTAAATTACCAATGCAATACGTCTTTCCAAAAATTACCTCCATTTCCCCATTAAAACATCAAAAATCCACAAATTTAAAAAATTTTAAAATTAAAAAATCAAATTAAAAAATTCAATTTTACAAACAAAACCATAAGGCAAAATCAAAATGTGCAGGAGTGCAATCTGCTTTCCTTCCAGCTACTAAAAACTAACCTCTGAAAACAGAAGTTTCCTCCTATAGTATAATCAAACACATAGAAAAAACATCATATTGCATATAAAAGACAAAAAAACAATTGTCAATATAAACACAATCCAATAAAATCAAAATATAAAACAAATTGATGAATTCAGGACAACAAATCAGAAAGTCTGTTATTTGTGTTGCACAAGGCTGTACAAAGTCACTCAAACTAAATTACTTTTCTCACTGATAATGTTTTTTAGTTCTCCAAAAGTTTATTTCAAATTGTGCACCAGAAGGCAAAAGCATTGGGATCAGGCATCCCTGAAAATTGTTGTGTATTTTGTTGGCCACTTCTTCTTACAAAAATTATCATACCTGCATACGTTCCTTGTTTATGATAAGTGATTATGGAAAATTACCACTGTGTAGAAAGTTTATCACCAAAAGTTGTTGTTGATTGACCGCAATGATGAGGAGTGTCTATTCTGTGCACACCCCATAAACACATAGTAAAGTATTGAACACAATGTCCGATGTCTGCCCTTACGAAATCAAATTGACTGGCATCTGGAACCGTTTGTACTGTAAACAAATAAACACAAAGTTTGATGTGTGGCAGCAATAAAAATAACTGGAATCTGGACCCGTAGAAAACTGGAAAGTGGAAAACTGTAGAAAACTGAAAACGTAGGCAAATTTTCCCAGTATATATAACTGGAATATGTAAAACTGTAGAAAACTGTCCTGTAGAAAACTGGAAACGTGTAAATGTATACATTGTAAAACAAGACAGTAGAAATCACGGAAACAGTAGAAAACAGACGGTAGAAATCCCAGGAACGTGTAATTGCCTGTTCTGTATACAAAGTCTGATACATGTAAATTGTTTATAACGAAAGGCATGTCTGTGGCTATAAATGTTTATACGCCTTGTACTTGGCATAAACTGAAAAAAAAAAAAAAAAAAAAAAAAAAACTGATGCCAAATGCTCTATAATGGCAAAAATTGCTATCCCTTGTGTAGCACCTTTGTACGTATTTTTTTATGACCAGTGTGCGTATTGTGACAGTTTTAACATCAGTACTGAAGAGAACCGCAGTCACCCCGCACAGTTCAGGACACAGTTCTTTCGTGTGGTATCGTGCACTTTCTGCACCCCGTCCGTAGAGGAAAAAACAAACACCGGTGGAATCTTCTGCACCCCGTCCGTAGAGGAAAACCAACACAGTAATTGACTCTGTGTTGATCTGTACGACATATTAAAATGCCGTAGGCAGTCATCCAAAATTGTTTATATAGTGTTGGCATGTGCCAACATCCGGTCACCTGCTGACCCGAAATGAAAATTGTTGAAATGAACATATCATATAGCACCTTCCGTGCGCATCACCTTGGAGTTTTCGTGCTGTGCAAACTGCTTCAACAGTATTAATAATAATTTTTATACAAAATACAATATATATATATATAGACTGGCCTTAGTGACGGCAAAGTTACCACCAAGAGACCTAGCCAATATGCAATTTATTCTTCTCTCCCTCCGAGAACAAAACATTTTAAAACAAAATGCAAAATTTCTAAATGCATGAACATGAACGTAAAAATGTATAAAATTTTACTCTCTTAGCTATAAAAACTTTACTTCTTTACATATAAAAAAACTCTACTCCTTTACATAGAAAAACTTTACTGCCAAAGGCAAACTTTGCGTTAAATAACATGTTTCATATACCATGAAATTCAAAAATTCAAAACCATAAAATATCACACAAAATTTTCATAATTAAATTACATGATCAAAACTAAAAATTTTCTATCCAAAGAAAAAAAATCAAAATCATCCAACACATTAAAATATCTCATTAATTGCAAGTTACAGAAAATTATACATTTTTGCTTAAAATGAAAATTTCAAACCCATTCGAAAATTTTACATGTACATATGTATAACCCGTCGCTTAATACGTGACTTTATCTCAATTTTACAGTGTCTTACTGCATAAAAACTCTTTTTTTTTTTTTTCTTCTATTTTCTCTAGTCTGTATGAAAAAAAAACCAAAATATCTCCCAAACGTGTACCTTTCAGAAAAATAAAACCACAGCTCGCAAAATTTTGCCTGATAAACGAAAATCCTCTTCTTACTTTCGAAAGGAAAAATTTACCCTAAGTGCTAATATTTTGTTTCACTAAGCAAAATCATCTTATTCACAATTTCCTCACTTCCTTATTTTCTTTACAAAAAGGGTTTTATCACACTTTTTATTAATACTTTCACTACTTTATGCATTAAGCCTTATTTTCCTCAAATAAACACTATCCTCACATTAAAATATAAATTTCCCCCTTTTTTTTATAAAATGAAATACCATTCACCTTCAATTTTATATCTTATCCATTCCATCTATCATGAAAAAATACCCCTATCATTCTAACCACACTAATCCCAGCCTATTATTAACTGTAAAAATACATATTTAACCATGACCCTTTATGTAGGTAAAGAGATAACACCCTAACAATAAAACCAAATCACAAGAGAAAACACCATTGATTTTTCCTTTCTTTTCTTTCTTTTTTTAGAAACACTACTTAAAATGCTAAATTAGTGATATTATTATCCAACTTCATTCTCCCACAACTACATTTTATAACTTTTTATCTTCCAATGCTTTGTTAGCGTTCAACATACCCGAAGGAAAAAAAAAACAGCAAATCTCACCTTTCTTTACTAAACTACCCATAGAAACTAAAAAAAATCTCCATGCGTTCAGAAAATATGCCGGCAACTGTCACTTACAGTACTACGTGTAACGATTTAAGAAAATTATTGTATACAAAAATTGATTCCCTTTTGAGCCTAACAATCAAACAAACCTATCAATTTTCTATTCCGAATAATTTATTAAATTATGTGTGTTTTAACAAAAGTAAAATATAAGTGAATGTAGGAAAGTACCCTTTATAGACGATAAAAATATTGAATAAAAAAGTTAAGAGATACAAAAAAAAATGAAATACTTTTTGCTTATTTATTTATTTATTTTTTTAAATAAATCCTTTCAACGTTATGTGTCATCAGAAGATGAAAGAGACCCTTTGTTGATCACTCAAACAGTCTGATTCAATCCCCAATGTATAGAAATATACACTCTAAATCCCAAACATCACACCATTCTGCCCGCAGAAAAAAAAATGCCTAAGGTCAAATTATATATCCTACCAACAATTGTTAAAAAGGCCTATTTATTTATTTATTTATTTATTAAACTTAAAAATTTACTCTTTGTTGTTTGTACTTTGTCTGTTATCTTTGTCACTTTATTAAAATTCCCTTGTAAACGAAAGTTTCCTTAGTAATCAAAATTTTGTTTCCATTTCTGTTACAACTTGAATTAATATAATATCTATTTATTTTCATTATTTACTATTATTATTATTACCTTTTTTCGAAAAACAATATACTTATTACTTTATGTATTTTAATTCCCAATAACCTAACTAACTCCAGCTGCAACGCCATTCTATTACTCACTCAGTAACTCTATCCAAACGAAAGGCAGTCTCTCTACTTGTATGTGTCGTCCATCCCTCTTTGAAATTTATGTTCTCCTCCGCTAACTAACTCCCAGCTCCCGTAAAATATATCTGCTAAAACCACTCCTTTTTTCTTTGTAACCATTCTGCGGGTCTTGTGTTTTGTCTGTGAAAATGACCCTCCTTTTGGAGTGAGGAAGAAACCCTACTGCGACGTATCAAATTTCAACCAATGTTGCCCCCCTTTGAAAACATCTGTGTTGTGTGAACAAGAAACTTTTGGAAATCCTTGTGTTTGCCATAAAATGGAACCGTCAAAGTTAAGAGAAAATTCTGTTGCCTTTGAAAATTCGATTATCTAACCCACTCACATTCTAAATATCATTTTCAGAACCATTTGTAAAATTTTTGTAAACTCGTACCCATAACATATAAAAGGTTTATTATAATCTCACATTACTTCTAATTTCAGCAAAAATTTTGTTCTAAAACTAAAAATCACTCAAATGTGTATTAATTAAATAATCTTCGCAACCAAAATTATAAAATGTCAAAAATGAAAATTTGTCCCAAAAATACTATATCAAAAATTTTAACTGAAAACGACAAAACCACCCAAAATATTTAGAATTCAGTATAATTCACCCTAGGAGTTTGTCTAAAAGAATAATTTTTATTAGTGCGAGAAACAGACACTTGTTGATGTGTATCGGTCGGAGTAGGTAATAAGGGCGATTTCGAACCAGATGTATGTGTGTGTGTGTCCGCTGTATCTGAAATGCTAGTGGGTGTATTTACATTTGAGGGTAAATGTTTGTGTGCTTCCTGGTCCCATAGGAAAAAAGGAGTTTCGGATTCTCCGCTCGTCTCTTGTTTTTTTGAAAGCAACGGAATACTCTGTGATTCCTCAGATGTCTGCTGGTTATTTTCGATCTCATCAATTTTTAAATGATCCCGCCTTTCAATCATCAAACGCAAGCGATTTATGTGTGCCCTAAAGGTCTTGGAATAAGGCATATTTATCTGTTTTATGTCATAAATAAATCTGTTTATTTTTTTTACAACTCTGTAAGGTCCAAGCCATTTAGTCTTTTTAAACGATTTTACGTGATTTTTCAAAAATACTTTTGACCCAATTTTAAGGTCCCTAGGTCTGGCCTTTCTCATTTGTTTTTCCTCTTGATCGAATTTTGCGAGCTCCAAGTTTTTGAAAGCCGCTTCATGCGCTTCTCTTAAAATTTGAATTTGTTTTGCAGCATAATTCTGAGGAGATATCTTATTTTCGCCATGTGGTTGCGGAGTTTCGAAAAAAATCGGTAGATCCCTTCCAAAAACTAAGAAATTTGGAGATTCTCCCGTGCTAAGATGCGTAGTGGCATTATACATCATTTTATGTGCAATCATAGCCGTGTCCCAATATGGGGAGTCCTCTGTTAGAGTTTTAATCGTAAATTTTAGTGAATTGTTTATTCTTTCTGAGATTCCATTGCACCAAGGCGCGCAAACCGAAACTAACTTCGTTACGATGCTTAGCTTCTCCGCCACCGTATTGTAGATTTCTGACGTAAATTGGGAACCGCGGTCTGAATATAGCCTCTGGGCTACACCGAAAATAGAGAAGAAATTTAATAATTTAGCAGCAATAGTTTCAGCCCGGATGTCGGGAATGGCATATAATTCAATATATTTGGAAAAATGACAAATTACTGTAAAAATGTATCGATTGTTATTTACACTAGGTTTAAAAGGCCCCACTAAATCTACAGCTATTTGGGCTCCTGGAAAACTTGGTACAGTTACACGTCCCAGGGGCACGGATCTTTCTGCGCCCTTTAACGACCTGCACTTAACGCAAGACATGACAAAATTGCGGGTGTCCGCATACATACCCCACCAGAAATACCGCTCCGCTAATAAGCTGTAAGTTTTGTCTACTCCAGTATGTGTGACGTGTGTCACTGCTAAAATGTGCTTTTGCATATTTTTTGGAATCACAATGGTTTTCAAAAATTCCTCCCTCCAAGGTTTATTTTTATAGTGCCCCAGGTGCATAATTAATTTTGTTTCTTCATCAATATATAAATTATGGAACTTTTTATTTGCTTTTCCAGTATTATTTTGAAGATATTCTCTGATTTTAAGTAATTCTTGATCATTCTGTTGTTGTTCCACAATATCTTGAATTGTGGGAATGGTTGTGATAACATTGACCTCAGGTTGTTTGTTTTGATTTGAATTAACATTGACCGCCGGTTGGGTGTTTTGATTTGAATTAACATTGACCGCAGGTTGAGTTTTTTGATTAGAATTTTCTGCCATGCGTTGTTTTACACTTGTATGTTTGTCTTGTTCCTCTTCAAAAACGTCCCTACTTAAATAGTCACATAATAAATTTTCCTTTCCCGGGACATAAATAAAATCAAACTTAAATTCTGAAATTTCCAAAATCCAACGCTGAAGGGTATTTGGGGGATTAGACATTTTTAAATGTGAACCGAGAGGCAAGTGGTCGGACAACACAAAGAACTTCCTGCCATACAAAAAATTTTTAAAAAACATAATTCCATTGTGCATTGCCAACAATTCCGCTTTTGTCGCTGCGTACTTTTGTTCTTGTGGATTGAGTTTACGGCTGTAATAGGCTATGGGTTTGAGCATACCATCTCTCTTCTGTAACAGCGCAGCTGACGCCGAGGTTAAACTCGCATCGGAATTTAGGAAGAAATCTTCTTCAAAATTTGGTTGAATTAAAATAGGTTTCTTAAAGAAACAATCCTGTAGATTTTTGAAAGCTTTGTCACACTCGTCATTCCATTCAAATTTCGTGCCTTTTCTCGTCAAATCGGTTAAGGGGGCAGTCTTAGCTGCATAATTGGGGATACAATTTCTATAAAAGTTACATACCCCTAAAAATCTTTTCAATTTTCTTAAAGTCTTAGGTATGGGGAAAGAAGAAATTTTTCCTATATTTGCATCAGAAGGGCTTATGCCTTTTTGGTTAATATTAAATCCTAAATAATTTATCTCCGCCATGCCAAATTTACATTTATTTGGGGAAAGCGTTATGTTTACCTTCCGGAATCTTTCTAAAACCAAGGTTAATTTTTGTTTTAATTCTTCATACGAATTTGCCGGGATTACCACATCGTCAATATAAGCCAAAATATCCTGTGAATGTAAATCCCCTAATATTAAATCCATTACTTTTTGAAAAATGGGTGCACTCGAAATATGGCCGAAGCATAATCTGTTATATTCAAAGGAACCAAAAGGGCTCGAAAACGCGAAATATTTTCTCATCCGTTCCGGGAGGATGATTTGGTTAAATGCACTCTGAAGATCTAACTTAGAATACAGCGCATAACCTGCCAATTTAGAAATGATGTCATTTATCTTAGGTATCTTATAAGGATATAAAATCGAAGTATTGTTTATCAGCCGAAGATCTAAAACAAGTCTGTAGGTATTGTCCTGTTTTTTGACTAAGAGCAGACTCGACGCGTAAGGACTGTTTGTTTTAGAAATTACCCCCGCCTCTTCTAACTGTTGTAATTGCTCCTTTGCCGTATTGTGTAATGCGAAAGGAATATCATACGGTTTAGAACAAATAGCATGCTCATGAGATAATTCAATATTTGGTTCAAAAAAATCAGTTGCTCCAAGAGTTTGTAAGCTTTTCGAGAAAACGTCCGCATACGGCATAATAAATTTTAGAAAGTCTTGTTTTGTTGATTTTTCCATATGCTCTAAATTAAAATCTTCTGGTTTTAAATCTTTTCTCCTTTTCTCAATAGTTTCAGGGCTCGCTTGTACTAAATTTATAGTTTCTTTAATATCTACCCTTTGTTGTGTAGCTTTATTTTCGAATCTTTCTGTAATTTCAAAATCCTGTGTAAATCCTCCCAATTTCATGTATTTATTTAAATCTAAAGCATGAGTAGATATATTTTGCACCTGTATATCAAAAGAATTATTTTCTATATTGTCGTGACGGCATTCGTCACTCCTTTGTAAATTGCATAACTTCTGTATTTTTAAACTTTTATTTAATTAATCTGTGTCCTGGAACCCTCAGGTCATTATATATTTTATTATCGTATTGTATCTGATTCTGTGCAGAACTGTGGCCATTTTTATTTCGTTATAATAATTCTCGCCCACTCGGGGAATGACGCCTGTTAGTCTGGCTTGCTGGCGGAGACAGATGTCTCCTTGTTGTCACGCGGCAGATACGCGTGCCTTTGGAATCGTCCGTTGTGGGGCAGAACTGTGGATGATTTTGAATTGGAAGTAATTTTGGATTGGTGGAGAGGAGATGATGTGAGCCCATGTGATTTTCTATTGGACGGCTCCTGGATCCATCTGGAATGTATATAAGCTGTGTGAATTGTAACTCGGGGCTCTCTCCCTGGAAACATCTTCGAACTCACGTCGACGCGGAACTTAGCCCTCAGGCGGAGTTACCGTGTTGTGAGGGTCGGGAGAGATGCCACCTGCCACTGCTGTTACCGTCGCCACTGCTGATGCCTTGTCCTCGCCGACCGTCGACCGCCGTGTAATCGTTTGAGGTGATGCCTCATCTTGCTTGGTCGTGCACCGGGACCAGAGAAAGCAAATATGAAGCTGTTCCTTCGGCTGACCTGATCCGGCACCTTGCCGGAAACTGCGGTTCGGCCGTTCCTGCTGGAGCGGGGAAATGTTTGCCCCGAGGGAAACTACCAGCGGATGCCTGTGCTCTTTCTGCCATGAGTCCTTCCAAGAATATTTTGAGGTAAGACTTGTACGTTAGACCTGCCGATGGGCAGTCGTCTGGACTTGTGCATCGACCGCTGCAGAACTTTTCATCCATAGGATCTTCTGCCAGCATTATACATATATATATTCTAACTACAGTTTCTTTCTTCATATTGAAGCTTTATCTAAGCCATAATAATTTAAATTGATTTTATACTGGTTATTTTCGTAAGCCTTTAACGTTCCCCGGGTGTGTGCATGTGTCTCTGACCATACCATTATTTTACTTAATTGGAATATGAAATTATTTGATTTATTGAATTTATATTAAATTCCGGCAAAGAGCCGATGATTCTTGGTAAAGTGAGGTCCAGTGGTTAAATTATTAAATCAGGAATTGTACTTTATCTGCAACTCCATTTCTTGAATAATTAATAAATATTGGATTTGAATTAGAATTGTGTTTTTATTTGAGTTGTAGTTGAATTGCATTTATGTGTTTTCAGCTTCTGGTGAATCCTTGAAGGTAAAGGTATTTATTTAGTACTTGTTGGGTTTTCCTTCACAGGTCATCAGTTGGAATTCTCCAACTGACGAGAGATGTGTTTCGAACCTGGGTTACAAATTTTGGAGAGTTAGACTCTCGGTCTCCCGTGTCTGGCCGGTATCCGTGGTGACTTTAGATGCCCACGGAACCCGTTATGACAATTGGTGCCTTTGACCTTCCCTCTCGAGCACCTGTGTTTTAAAATTTTGTTGTATGGAGTTTTTGAAATTTTTGGTGAAACTGGACTGTGGTATGGTTTGAGTTTTGGTTTTGAGAGTTGCACACCTTTGTATACATTATTTATGAAATTATTGTAAAAAGTATTTATACAGAAAAATAATTTAAATGTGTGAGATCTTGTGAAAAGTGGCATGGTGTAAAACGAAAAATGCTTGGTGTACGATAAAAATGGTTAAGAATACAGTTTTGGAAAATTGTCTAGAATCTGAAAATTTTTATGATATTGAAAATTACTAACTATAATAGTATATAAAGCTGTTAAAAGGGAAAATTTAATTAAAGAATTACTTTAAAAATTGAATTTAAATAGTATAAAATTCTGCTGCGAGAATTAGTTTCGATTTGAAATTTTGTGGAATTCTTCTGTTTTTGATCTGAATTTTGAAAGTATTAATGTGTGAGATTTAAGAATTTGCTGTAATTTTATCTTCGAGCTCTGTTGAGCAATTTTCCCAATAAGAAAAAAAAAAAAAAAAAGAGAGAGAGAAAAATTGGGTTGGCAATTTTTGAAACTCCGTGTGTTTAGTTTTGTTTTAAAATGTGAGATTGAAAATTTGGGCCGGGAATGGAGGCCGTCTTCTGAAATTTCATTCGAAAAATAAAATAAAATAAAATTTGTGATATTTGAAATATTAATTGCTTAACTTGAATCTAATCGAAAGTACACCTGCATTGAAATGACAATCCTTAATTATGACTACCAGATTGTGACTACATGAATATGACTTGTGTTATTGAAATAACATCTGAAATAGAATAAATTTAGTTCATTTAATGTGAAAAAAGTATGTGTTGAAAAATATTGTGAAGTGAAAAATATAAAGTATTGGTTGTTGGTATGTGCAGAGTGGCACATAGCCAGTTTTGAAAAAAAAAAAAAAATGGTGCAAAAGTTGCACGGAACGGAAAAATTCTATATTTGTTTATTTATTATGACTTGTTGAGGGGTGTATAATAGAGTGATATAAAGTAATAATACATATGTAGTAGCTGACAGTAAAAATGTTTTAAGAAATGTTCCAAACTTTGAAAAATTTGTGAAAATTAAGAATTAAGAAATTGATTAAATTAAGAACTTGACATTAATTAAATTGAAAATTAAATTGGATATATAAGAAAGTTAAATGTAAATATTTGTTTAAAAGAACTTTCGCTTTTGAATTTTGAGAATTCTTCTTGTTTCGGTTTGAAATTTTTGTTTGAGTTTATGCGAGGAGATTCGCTGCAAATGAAAAAAAAAAAAGTTTATTACGACGAGCTCATTGAGCCTTTTCCCAAATGAAAAAAAAAAAAAAAAGAATGAAAATTTGGGGTTTGCAGAGTCCGAGTCTCATGGAATGTTAGATGGTTAAAAATGGATTGAAATTTTGAACTGGAAGTGAGGGTTGTTCTTGAGATTTGATCGAAAAATTTTGTAAATTGATTATAAATGCTTAAATTAAATATTTGAATTTTAAATAATACTAAGATATTAAATACTGAAATATTAAATAGGTTAATGATTTGATTTTACACCCTGTGTTTTATAACAACTAATTATGACATATAAGATTTGACAAATATAATGAGTTTAAAAATAAAAATAATTACGTGAGAAAATAAAAATAATTCCGTGTGAAAAAAGTTTTTGTTGTTGTGTAGCTAAGAGAGCACACAAGTTTTGAGTTCTGTATGACAGACAGACTCGAGTTGATGGACCAAAATAGTAAATTTGAGTTTTCATGGAAAAAAATATAATAGTAATATAAAATAAAGGTCCCTTTTGATCACGTAAATTATTGAGTAAAATAAATGAGTTGTGAATTGTTTATGAAAAAAAAAAGAAAAGAGTACATTTTATTACGGTAAGTGAAATATATTGTATTATGTATTGAATACTGAAATTGAAAACAAAAATGATTTACATACATAAGATATTATATTGACACATATTTGATGATGATATTTACAAATGAAATATTAAATAAATACATAAAAATATAAAGTGAAAAATTGTGTATTATCAAAATGAAATGTATGTACTGTGTCATTTCAATAATTCGGGGATGAGCCAGGAAATTTTTTAAAAAAAAGGGGTAAATTTATTGAAAAATGTTGACTTAGAATTGAGAGATGAAATTTTGACTGAATAAATTGTTTGTGGAATTTATAAAATGAAAAATCTGTTTCCACAGTTTGATATTGAGAATAAATAATAATTTTATGAAAAATGATATTTTGAAAAGTCAACTTGTGAAAATGTGTTTGTGTGGGACTGAGAGCCATGTTTGTTTATATATTTATTTTCCCTGAGTGCTTGTGAGTGATTGAAATTGATTTGTATGCCTCAGGATGATTAAGTGAAATGAATGATTCTCCACTGGTTGTTTCTGCCTCCTTGCTAAAATTTTGCATCCAAACACTTTGCTAAATATCTATTTTCGTGTCTTGACCTTCCTAAGTTCTGTTGTGTTGTGAATGTTGACGGCTTAGCTACCCGTTTTTCACTTGCTTGTGTTTTGTTGTGTAATCGGATTCGCGACCCGGTTTACACTCTGTGTTCAGTGTTGTTGCTCGAAATTGCCTCACAAACAATTTTGAGGAGTGTTGAGTTTTGGGTTGGAATTGACTTTGTTTGGAATGTTGCTTAATATTAAGAACTGTTGTTTTCGTGGGTTGATCCCCCTTTGCACTCATCTGTGTTAATTTCGGTAGCAAGGAAAAGTCTTGCTCAAAAAGAAAAAAAATTTTGTTTCGGGAAGAACCGTTGGTCAGGATATTTGTTCAATTCCGTATTGTGTCCGGCGAGTTTTTGTTGAAAAGTTTGAAAATTCTGTCAGAATGAGTTGCTCGCAGGTGAGGTATTGAAAAATAAAATATTGAAAATATAATGTCGAAATATTAAAGAGAAATTGTGGAGAAATGTTTTAAAAATAAGAAAAATGAAATGATTTGATTTGAAAATATTTTGAGAAAAGTCGAAAAGTGACTTATTTATTAACGTTGATATTAAATTTAAAGTTTGAAATGTATTTTCGGCCTCAGATTTCCCATGATCCTCCTTTGGTATTGAATAAGAAAAATAATATTGTTTCTGAAATTAATTACGAAAAGAAATAGAAAGTTCTGTGCCTGGGCTCTGATTTTTTTTTCGATTGAGTTAAATTCCCCGGTCTATGTCTAAAGTTTAAAAGAGCTGTGTTTACTTCAGCCGATAATGAGCTGACGCCGAATGTGTAAACGAAATGTTCTTTCCCCCCCGTTCTAGACATTCCTGCATGGTGCAGAGCGAAAATGAAATAATTCTGTTGACGTATGAGAAACATTTGACCTACTTTCGATAGGTTTTGGTTTGTAGAAATTTTTTGTTTGTGTGATTGAATTGAAGTGAATGCTTTTAACATCTAAAAATATATTAACTGAATTAGAATTTGAATAATAAAAGATAATTGCATTACAAAATAACTGAAATTGAGATATTTTAAAAACTTAGAATAATTTTGCGACTCCGGTTGGTAATATGAAATATTTTGAAAAAAAAATATAATAAAATAATTGAATGGAGTCTGGTTTTGTGGAAATTTGAATTAGAGTAGAGGAACTCTAAATTTAATCACAAATATAATATTGATGTGTGGAAAGTGAATCCACAAATAATTAATGCAAATTGAAATATTCTAAGATTATATAATGATTTATTTACTGGAAATGTGGAACGGAATAGAGTAAAGAAACTCTTAAGTTAATTACGGAAATATATGAAACATTGAGAATGTGTTCCACAATTTGAATTAAAATGAAATAAGAACATTTTAAAAGTTTGTTTGCCTTATGTGGAAATCTAGTAAGAGTCAGTGAACTCTAATTTATTTTGAGAAATGTTGAATTTTTAAATTGGATTCCACAAGTTAATTTACTTGATAATTTTTTTGAATTTTACTTTACATATTTACTTTCTGAAATCCATACTTAAAAATATTTTGATTGGAATTTAAGAATTTTAATTTGAAAACTTAATGATTAATTATAAAAATAAACTTTGGATTTCATTTAATTTTTGGAGTTATGCATCATTTGAATTTTTTTTTGCACTTAAAAAATAAATTGACTTTGAGAATTGGTGCAAAAGTGAAATAACATTGAGAAAAAGATTTTTTCTTTGAATGATTGAATTTCGTCCTTGACTTCAAATAACTTTATTACATCTTTGACAGGCAACTTAAACTTAATTTTAAGAGAAATATATTGAATTTAAGAATAAATTAATAAAATTAAATGGAAATTAGTGAATTTTTGAGATGACACTTATTTATTTATAAATGTTTGAAATTTTGAAAAATTGGTACTTTGATGATCTGTTATTTACAAATATTTTAAGATAGTGATAATAATTGGGAATTTATAAATTGATTTGAAAAATTTTTGAAATTTGATCTGTGGCCTTGAGATTTGATTGGGGAGTGGCGAAAAATTTGTTTTGAAATTTCAAGATATTTTTACTTGGTGGCAAAGCTAGGTGAACTTCATGAGAAAAAGAAAAGATAATAATACATAAGAAATGATTATTACAAAAAAATGGGAATTGAAGTTCAGAATTGATTTTCGTGCCCGTGCCTGTAGAGCACTGATGAAATTGAGGCACTTGTTATTTATGAAACAAAATATTTTATTTCGGTGTGAACCGGTGGTGACAGAAAAATTTTGGGTGTTTCTCCGTGACTCTGTTGGTTCTCGAAAAGTGAGACCAAATTAAATTGCATATTAATGTGCTGTACATAAATTGAATTTTTATAAAAACTGTATTTTTTTTTACATGTGTAGTAGGATTGTGGAATGGGTCATCCTTGCTTTAGGCCTTTTTCGGAACTTTTGCCCTGCAGGTATTGAGTGTTACCCGCATTCTGTTCTTGTAGGTGTGGTAGTTGTGTTGACGGACACACTGCCTTTCTTCTAAATTTCTTTAAAATTGCTGACGCCAGTACTAGGAGCTGGTTGTCTTTGTCTGTTGCTTCGGGGATGTTCCAAATTCCATTGAGTGGTATTAAGAGAATGTTTTTTTTTTGGAATGAGAAGTGTACATAAATGTGTTTTGTGGAGTAAGACCTTCCCTTACTGCCACATTTGTTTCTTGTTTTATTTATGTTATATGTTCATATATATCCTTTTGCTGTTATTAGGAGAAAGAATCTCTTGATAATTATTTGCATATTTAATCGCATATATTATATTTCATATTTAATCTTTTGATGTTAAGAAAAATTTCTTGACATATTTATTTAGTGTATATTTTCATGTGTTTTTTTTGCGAGTCACAGGACTTTGGAGAAAATGATTTCGAATATTGAGAAAAAAATATAAATGATCACAGTGTGTTGAGTTGGTTCTGTCACCCGGTCACCATTGTTGATTACTTGCCACAGTTGTCCACAGTTGATTACATTTGAAAAAGAAAAAGAAATAATTTAATTTCGAGATGAAATTTTTAAAATGTGGATGTGTTTTCGACCACTGATCCCCCTTTTCTGCCACATGATCTGGTTGAATAATTGTAGAATGATAATTTGGAAAAAGTGTCATAAATTGATAAAAGAATGATTTGAATATTAAATGAAATGTATGATTTTGGAAATATTGTTGAAAATTAAAATGAAAATTAATTAATAATTTAAATATTAGAATTGAAAATTGTATAATATTGAAATGGTATTAGGGTAAGAATACCTGTGTCATGAATGTTGCCTGCTCGCTGCCTCTTTGTAAGAGGAATGAAAATACTTTTGTGTCAAATGGACACCTTTTGATTGTCAATGGATGTTTGTTCGCCACTGGACCAGGTTGGTATAATATTTTAATTGTTCTTGGTATGGTCACTTTAATTGAATCTGTTTCAATATTTATATTGTTATTTTAAAAATAGTTATTTATAAAGTCTGCTGTGTCTATTTAGACAATGCTTGAGCCACATACTTGCTGCTGTATATAATTGAAAATAAAACTTTGTGTGGTCATTAAATTTTATTGCAATATAAAGAAAATGAAACTTAATATTATAATTGAAAAATGTTCTGCTGACCACTTGTAAATATAATTGCTGGAATTTAATTATTTAAAGAATGTGAAATAATTTGAAATTTAAAAGCAGATAATTGAAAATAGTTTATTAATTGAAAATTTTATTTGGAAAAATTATTTTAACTTTGTGCTGACTTGAGGGTTAATTTTGTAAATATTTAATTGAAATCTTGAATTTATTTGGAAACTTTGAATTTAATTGAAAATTAGAATTTTATTGAAATTTTAATGTAATCACTTAATATTTTTGGAAATTCACATAATGTGGAACTTTTGTGAAGGGCTTGTATTCATTAGGATTTGACTCATTTGCAGTCACTTTTAGGCTACTTTTGGCTCTGGTTCTTCGACATGCGCCCATGTGGGATGGTGTTCGTGTCAAGAGCCCTTGATGTAGTTTTGGCCGACTGCATCTTCTCAAAATTTTTGCTGAAATTTTTTCTTGAAGGTACGTTCGACTTCAAGGAGCCTGATGTCTACTTGCTTCTGCTGGTGTGGATGAAAAAAATCCTCCTTTGTCGAATTTTTTTTCCCGGAGGGCGGGGGAGTTGTCGTGACGGCATTCGTCACTCCTTTGTAAATTGCATAACTTCTGTATTTTTAAACTTTTATTTAATTAATCTGTGTCCTGGAACCCTCAGGTCATTATATATTTTATTATCGTATTGTATCTGATTCTGTGCAGAACTGTGGCCATTTTTATTTCGTTATAATAATTCTCGCCCACTCGGGGAATGACGCCTGTTAGTCTGGCTTGCTGGCGGAGACAGATGTCTCCTTGTTGTCACGCGGCAGATACGCGTGCCTTTGGAATCGTCCGTTGTGGGGCAGAACTGTGGATGATTTTGAATTGGAAGTAATTTTGGATTGGTGGAGAGGAGATGATGTGAGCCCATGTGATTTTCTATTGGACGGCTCCTGGATCCATCTGGAATGTATATAAGCTGTGTGAATTGTAACTCGGGGCTCTCTCCCTGGAAACATCTTCGAACTCACGTCGACGCGGAACTTAGCCCTCAGGCGGAGTTACCGTGTTGTGAGGGTCGGGAGAGATGCCACCTGCCACTGCTGTTACCGTCGCCACTGCTGATGCCTTGTCCTCGCCGACCGTCGACCGCCGTGTAATCGTTTGAGGTGATGCCTCATCTTGCTTGGTCGTGCACCGGGACCAGAGAAAGCAAATATGAAGCTGTTCCTTCGGCTGACCTGATCCGGCACCTTGCCGGAAACTGCGGTTCGGCCGTTCCTGCTGGAGCGGGGAAATGTTTGCCCCGAGGGAAACTACCAGCGGATGCCTGTGCTCTTTCTGCCATGAGTCCTTCCAAGAATATTTTGAGGTAAGACTTGTACGTTAGACCTGCCGATGGGCAGTCGTCTGGACTTGTGCATCGACCGCTGCAGAACTTTTCATCCATAGGATCTTCTGCCAGCATTATACATATATATATTCTAACTACAGTTTCTTTCTTCATATTGAAGCTTTATCTAAGCCATAATAATTTAAATTGATTTTATACTGGTTATTTTCGTAAGCCTTTAACGTTCCCCGGGTGTGTGCATGTGTCTCTGACCATACCATTATTTTACTTAATTGGAATATGAAATTATTTGATTTATTGAATTTATATTAAATTCCGGCAAAGAGCCGATGATTCTTGGTAAAGTGAGGTCCAGTGGTTAAATTATTAAATCAGGAATTGTACTTTATCTGCAACTCCATTTCTTGAATAATTAATAAATATTGGATTTGAATTAGAATTGTGTTTTTATTTGAGTTGTAGTTGAATTGCATTTATGTGTTTTCAGCTTCTGGTGAATCCTTGAAGGTAAAGGTATTTATTTAGTACTTGTTGGGTTTTCCTTCACAGGTCATCAGTTGGAATTCTCCAACTGACGAGAGATGTGTTTCGAACCTGGGTTACAAATTTTGGAGAGTTAGACTCTCGGTCTCCCGTGTCTGGCCGGTATCCGTGGTGACTTTAGATGCCCACGGAACCCGTTATGACAATATTTACAACAGCGCAGTTGATTTGTAATCTCTGATTATTCTCAATGGGTTCATATAAAACCTGCGTGTTATCCTCGCAAAAAGTGTCCGATACAACCCGTACCATTTTTGATTCATTCGGTTTCAGAGATATCTTACTTTTGACTCTAACAATATTATTCATCTTGGCGTCCTGATGTTCTAATTGTACGTCTGCTTGTGGCAACCTGTACTCCTGGTTTATGGGGATTTTATCATTTAGCACTTGTAATTCATTTTTTTGTGTATCAATAATAGCATGATTTCTTTTCAAAAAATCGTAGCCAAGGATCCCGACATACGTGTTAGGGAAATTTGCTGTCGTTACATAAAAAATTTGTTTGAAATGTTTCCCATTAATTTTAAACGGAATTTCAATTGTATTTACATAATCAATATTCTGGCCACTCAAAGTCGAAATTTTTACCGCGCGGGAAATATATGTAATTTTAATTCTTTGCTTTATGTTTTGAAAAGTTTTAAAAGACATAATTGACACACTTGCGCCACTATCAATAAGCATTCTATAATCACTTTTAGCAATTTGTATATATGTCGTTGGTAACTTTGGGATATTTTCAAAATTCGACGCGGATGCTACAATTTCATGTGTTTCTAAATCAAGATTTTTATCGGGATTTGTAATATCACTTGAGAGTTTGACCCGTTTTGTCTGCCCACAAACCCTCGACTCTAGTTTAAATTACTAGATCTATAATTTTTAAATTCCCCCTTTCTCTCTGTGGAATAATCATTTCTATTTTCTCTCTCATAGGACTTTGTACTATTTTCCCTCTCCGTTTGCGAATTTTCAAACGATCTGTTCGGCCTACTGAATCCTCTCCTGTCATTACTATTTCTTGAATAGAAATTGTCCCCTTTTCTTTGCTCGTGGGAGTTCCAAGGTTGCGGGGGGCGAGACTGCCTACTTTTCTCGTACGAAAAGTTTCTGTGCGGCGAAACCGCTCTGGCTGAAAAATCTGGCTGGTCATTAAATTGACGGGCTGCCTTTTCTTTATTGTAATGGTAGCATATTTTCATGTAATGCCCTTTCTTCCCACAAAATCCACATATACTTGTTTCCTGGGTACGCATCTCATTTTGCTTGACCGGTCTGTTTAATTTCAGATTATTTATCTCCTCCATTAGAGTCTGCATAAGTTGTCCATTGAAAGCATTTTGTTCTTTGCGCAAATTATCAATAGCTTCGAACGGATCTTGTTTAGTCATATTATTTAGGGATGGGGCCATTGCTAAATTAGCTTGTTCCAAATTAATAGCCAGTTCTACAGCTTTGTTAAAATCTTGAGGGTTTGCGCGTATAATTTCGCGTTGAAAATCAGCATTTAGTGCTTCTAAAAATTTACTTAATTTTAATTTGTCTGTAATTTGCCTAGTAGATTCATTGTCACCCGTGTCGCCTATATAATTTAGGGTTAGCGCTGTAATTCTGTGGGCTAGAGATTTTATAGTTTCTCCCTGATTCTGCTTTGCTGTGGAGAAAAGAATTTGTTTTGAAGTTATAGATTGTTCTTTAGAAAAATAGTCTAGAAAAACTTTTTTGAAATTTTTGAAAGACGTTTCACGCCTGAGCTGCTGAGAATTCACATAAAAATCGTTAGCTTGACCTCGGAGTCTCGATTTAAAGATCGCGAGTTTTTCCTCATCGCTCCATGACCCAAGGATGCTCAAAGCTTCAAAGTGCTCTATAAAAGCGCTACAATCCTGTTCGCCATCAAAAGTGTTTAATAAATAGGTTAACCCGGGAATTTTGGAAGAATTGCCCGTAGTACCGTTGGAATTTACCGTATTTGGCATAATTGAAAAATATTAGTGAACAAACAAAAAATTTAAAACCTCGTCTATATGTAACAATGCAATCAATGATATATGTGAAAACCAAAAAATATATATATACATAACTCTCACAAATTAAATTTCTTTGTATTTTATCAATAATCTATTAAAACACATATTTTCATGGCAAATGAAACAGTTAACCCTTCTCAAAGGTTTATACATTTCTTCTAAATTTTTCATATTAAAATTTATTTATTACTAGGGAAAAAAAAATTATTGCAGATATTGACATTTATTATTTGTTTTATTTTTACCATCTTTCAAAAAAAAAAATTTTTCTTGGTTAATGCACCAAACATAATTCTTATCCAGTTCGTTGGCGTCAATTTATTTTCTTTCGTTACTGAACCCAACCAAATTCATCCTGGCCTAAGGCACCAAATTATTTTGTCCTAAGGTAACTTCCTTTTTAGGACACACCCGGTAAGAGCGCGAAGAAGAAAAAAGGCCGTGTGTATTTATGTGTATTTACAAACATTAATTTATTTACACTATATAAATATTTACAACATTATTTGATTTAAAATATTTAAAAGACAACTGCCCATATTTCAAATGGGATGACTACCAATTTTAGATAAGCAATTAAACAAATACAAAAGTATATGTAGTCTCATAGACTAAAATGTGAAAGATGGTAATTAAAAATTAAATTTAAACAATCCTATGCAATATTTTAAATATCCTTAAATCCGGAGAGAGAGAGAGAAAATATGCAAATCAGGCATAGGCCCTTAAATGTGGAACTCACCGAGCATTCGCTGAATGAACAGCCTCTCATGGTTGAGGACAATGCTGCTGGAGTATCTGTTCTCACTCACAACGCCAAAACTTCTCCCTGCTCCTCTTTTTCATTCTCAAAAACTCTCTCTCTCTCCAAGAATTTAAAACACGCCCCTGAGGCGCATACAAACATCCCATTGGATTCAGGGTCTTAACCCCTTGACCCCAAAGCACCGCCATTGGCTTTAGGCCTTCCAAAAACAAAAAGCCCCTTCTCAAGCCCCTGCGAAACTGATATTCCTTCGGCCACTAATTCAAAGTCGCCGAGGACCCTATGACCCTTCCGAAAAGGACAGGACGCCCGTTAAATCTTTCGGTACGAATCCGAGATCCAAAGCAGCTTCGACATCCAGGTTTTCTATTTCGAGTGCAGATGGCCGAACGAAAAGGCTGACCCCCAAAATAAATAAGAAGACTCTAGTGTCCCATTGGTTTTCATCATGCAATGTGACATTGTGGAAATTTTAACCAACCTCATACCTATAAAGATGGCCCCTGACTTTTCACGCAATAGGTATAAGGTTCCCTCCTGGCCACCCGCAAAGGGAAGGGCCAGTGGAGCTTGGACTGCATGTGGGTGGTCCAGTACAAGATGAAGGAAGACGCATCCGGGGGGTAAGCGGTCTTTGGGGGCGCAGTTAAGCCCGGGGGTTCACGCAGGAGCGTGGGATCTCAGCCTGCAAGCAATAATTCAGGGGCTAGTGGGCAAGCCCTGCTGTCATGGACTGGCCACTGAGAGTGGAAGCTAAGTGTCCACCAGTAATATTTAGGGGGGCTTAAGTCCTGTCAGCAAGTAATATTTGAGGGGGAGGAGACTTGATGTTACAAGTTTTTGGAGAGAGTTTTTGTCAGGAGGAGGAATCGAGAGTGCCTCTTGCGAGCTGGTGAAGTGAGTTTGGTTTTTCAATAGTTGACGGAGCAAAAAGATGCTCCTTCCGAACTCCAAGATGTCACCGCAGCCGAGCCCTTGCTGGACCCAGAGCCGAAGGTAGGCCTATTGGATTTTCATGCATTTACTTAGATTTTGAATTTCTTCTCTCTCGATTTTTGCTTCTTAAGGAAATTAATGTTTTCTTCGACACGTCAAAGATTTATGATGTATTTGGGATTTTTTTCAAATAGAATTAATTTTAAGAGGTTTTATGATGTTTTTGATACTTTGCTATGTCTTCGTATTTTAAGGGAGTAACTTTCAAGCTCATGTGTTTTGAGCAAGACTTCTTCATGTTTTTATTTTTAAATGCTAATTTTGTAAATAAACTTGTTAGTTTTTGTTATTTTAAATCTAATCCGTGTCCTCATTTCAATTCTTATTAATTACGTTTTTTTTCAGCTTTAACCACTTGAGATCATTTATAGGCCTTTATACTCATGTTACACGAATATTTAAATATTTTAGCGTTCAAATCGAACGTGAGGTGGAATCACCTCGTAACATTAATGGTTCCGATGACCAGGATTCGAAATAAAAATAATTAATAGAATTACTGAAAATTTTTTTTTGTGAGTAGGCTAAATTGTATGTTAAGAAAATTTTAAATAAAGTATATTTTTTTTTCGGAAATGAGGATTGTAAAGGAAGAAAGAAAAAAATTCATGTTTTTCAATTCTTTTCTTCAAATTGTTATGCCATGGTATATGGGGATATATGTATTATTTTAGGGAAACACGGGATCAAAATTCGAAAATTTGAGGAAATTAGAAATTTTTTGTATGCATACTAGGAGTGTATTTTATATTGTGAAAGAATTTTATGTACCAGAATTTTAATGTTAGGAGTGTATATATGTTGCATGAAAATTTGTGTTTATGTGATAGGATTTTGGTAATAGGGGATAATTGCACTTAGGATATAGAATTTTGGTTAAGAAGTCGCAGAATTTTTTTTTTCACATTTCAGTCATGGCAGAAGAACGGAACGAAGTCCCAGTAGCTCACGTCAGCAAAATTCCGGGTATTACACATTTGTTAGGGGAATTAAATGGGGAAGACATGGAAGAAACGAAATTGTTTTTCGAACACTTCAGCGCTATATCAGAACTGGGAAATTGGAACGATGCAGAAAAACTGGTTATAATCAAATCGCGATTACGGGATAATGCTAGGAAATTTTATATGAGTTCTCGGGAGTTGAGGAGCGAAACCTCTTTTGAAGCTTTCAAGCAGAGATTTTTAGATTTTTTTACAGACAAACCCCATATCACCGCCAACCAAGTAATTTTTTCATCAATTAAACAAAACCAAGGTGAAACTATAAAACAATTATCACACAGGATTAGAACACTAACGTTGGAGTACATAGGTGAGGCTCAGATAAACGATGACACTCAACACATTATTGATAAATTAAGCCTTAGTAAATTTATAGAAGCTATTAGGCCAGAATTCCAAATTGAAGTGATTAAAGGGAATCCCAAAACATTCATAGAAGCAGTAAAAATAGCACAAAATTTAGAGTCAGCTAATTTAGCGGCAATGGTAGTAGCGGTAAATAATATATCACAAAAAAATGACATACAGGAACTGCGCAAGGAACAAGAACAATTTAATGCACAATTATTGGATAATATCACTAAAGAGATTAATAACTTAAAAGTCAAGGATCACGCAGAAGTAGAAAAGAAACAAAACATTTTTTTGTGTCATTTTTGTGGCAGACCCGGACATTTTATGAGGGAATGCAGAATGTATTTACGTCAAAATAATAATGAGAGGCAAGTCAGATATGGGCAAGAGAATAGGAATTTTGCATCGGTTAACGGGGAAGCTAATTATGTGCACAACGGAAGGTCGAATCAGTGGAATCCAAACAACGACAGATATAGAAATTTCGGAGCGCGGCCCAGGAACGAATTTAACATGAGAGGACAAGGGAATTTTCGAAATTGGGACAGAAATCCTGCATCTTATGTAGACGAGAGAAATTATGCAAATACTAGAGAGGAGCGCAGATACGTTCGAGGGAGAGAGAATAATAAAAACTATAGGCCTTTAAACTAGTGTGGGGGACTGAAGGAGAATTTATGCAAAATTCACAAAGACACAGGGATTGGTCTCCCTTATATAAATATGAAAAAAAGCCTGTGAGGTATAATTTGAGAAGAGAAAATAACACACGGAGAGATACACTAAACTTTGGAAGAAATTATAATAAAAAGAAGGAAGGAAATGTTAGGAATAAATTTAAAGGAGAAATTTATACGCAGAGGAATAGACGAGATTTCGGGGAAAGACGCAAGGAATCGAATGAACGAAACTTTAGAAAAGAATTTAGGAGAGGAAATACTACACATAGAGATGCGTTAAATGTTGGAAGAAATTACAGTAAATCGAAGGAAAGGAATTTTAGAAATGAATTTAATAGAGAAAATAGTACACAGAGGAATGCGTTAAATTTTGGAAGAAATTGTAATGAATCCGAGAAAAGAGATTTTAGGAATGAATGTAGAGATAAAATGTATACACAGAGGAATAGACGAGTTTTTAGGGAAATACACAAGAAACCAGAGAAAATAGATTTTAGGAATGACTTTAGAGATGAAATTCGCACGCAGAGAGGTAGACAAAATTTTGAAAAAAAATACAATAGGTTGGAGGAGAGGAATTTTAGAGAAAATAATTTAGAAAGAGAAAGAAGGAATCCTAGAGAAAACAATTCGGGAAATGATCTTAGGGACAATACACAAGAGTGTGATAGGCAAATTAATACACGGAACGGTACGCGAAGACCTACAGAAAACGAGGATAGGGGAAGACCTGAAACAAAAATAGCAATGGATAGAGAGAAAGTTAGAGATAAGGCTGAATTAATAGCTTCTGTCACAGAGGAGAACATGACAAAATTACCGACGGTACGAGCAAAATTCCACGAGAAGGAAACTGACATTTTATTAGATACGGGCGCTTCAATTTCGGTGTTAGCAGACGAGGTTTTTCAAAAAATTAAAGAGAATGTTGCAGTTAAATATATATCAAGATCGGTGACTATTACCACGTTAACGGGACACAACATAAATTACACGAAAACGGTAGAAATAAATTTTAAAATTGACAACCAAAAATTCAAACATATTTTTTTCATAACGCGAGCACATTTCCCACAATCATACCAGGGCATCTTCGGTTATGATTTCATTAGAAGATTTAAAGGCGTAATTGACACGCAAAATAACATTTTAAAAATTGGAAACTTAGAGATACAACTTAGAAACCAAAATCAAACACCGCGAGATACACAAATACACAGTTTAATAGAAAAACCCAACGTTTCCAGAATTAACAGGAAAATCAGATTTTTGCCGAATGAAACCAAACAGATTTTGATCATACCCGAGAATAAAGTACAGGAAGGCACGGATATCTTATTTGAACCAGTACAGAAAAACTATATAAGCATGAATTATGGGATTTATAAAATGGCAGAGAAGGGAATCTGGGTAAGAGTGCAAAATAACACAGAATCGGAATTTACTCTAAATAAACATATGATTTTGGGACAGGTATCAGAAAATTTTGAAATTAAACAAGAGAAAAATAAGCCAGAGGAGGAGGAAAACTATATTTGTAAAGAAATGATAAATTTGATTCAGGCGACACCCGAAGTGATAGAGCAGAGAAAAAAAGATTTGGAACCGACAGATTTTAAACTAGAACATATGAGCGCAGAGAGGAGGAAAGATTTTGAACAATTTGTATTACAGTACGCGGACATTTTTTCAAAAAACATTTCGACCATTGGGGCTACGGACTTAATCCAACCCAAAATTGAATTAGCGCACAACCACGCAATCAAATCTAGGCCATATGATATACCATACTCGCTACAAAACACTGCGAAAGCACAATTAAAAGACTTGGAGCAGGCAGGAATTATTTCTAAAACCAACTCAAATTATGCGTGTCCAATGATTTTAGTACGCAAGAAGGACGGAGAACACAGACTTTGTTTAGATTTAAGACTGATAAATAACATCTCCACCATATTCCCATATAATATTCCGAAAATCAATGAAATTATCACCAAATTAGCAGGGTTTAAATATTTTTCAAAACTAGATTTTAACAGTGCATTCAGCCAAGTGGTCTTAAGCCCGGAAGCACAGAATATTTTTTCGTTTGTAACGCCCTTCGGCAATTTTAAATATAATAGAATGGTTTTCGGACACGTTAGCTCAGCGCCCATTTTCCAAAATATTATTGATACGATTTTAGCGGACTTACAAGACCAAAACATCTTAGCGTACATTGATGATGTGATTGTCCCAGCAGACTCTTACGAGGAAATGAAATGCAAATTACAATTAGTTTTTAACAAATTTAGAGAGAATAATTTAACGTTAAGCCCGAGCAAATGCGATTTTTTCTTACCAAAAATAAATTATTTAGGATTCGAGATTACCGATAAAGGAATAAGTCCAATGGACAATAATATAAACAAAATTACATCTTTTCCGGTGCCAAAGACCTTGAGAAAACTTAAAAGATTTTTAGGAGTATGCAATTTTTATCGGAATTCAATAAAAGATTACGCGCAAATTACGGCGGTGCTTTCAGACCTAACGCAGAAGGACGCAAAATTTAAATGGACTCCAGAGTGCGAGAAGGCTTTCCAGACATTACAAAATTGTTTTTTTGAAAAACCTATTCTAATTCAGCCAAATTTCGACGAAGAATTCTACCTTAACACAGATGCATCTTTATTATCTGTGTCGGCATGCCTGTTACAATTGAGAGATGGCATTCTTAAGCCAATTGCATATTTTAGCCGCAAGTTAAATCCACAAGAAAAAAAATACCCCGCAGTAAAGATTGAGTTACTTGCAATACATCAAGGAATACAGTTTTTTAGGAATTTTTTGTACGGACGAGAATTTTTTTTGCTCTCAGACCACAAATCATTAGGTGATAATTTAAAGATTAATAATCCTCCGACAGTAATGCAGCGTTGGTTGTTGGATATATCAGAATATAAATTTAAATTTATTCACATCCCGGGAAAACAAAACGTACTGGCAGATTTTTTAAGTCGCGAAGAATTTGCGAACCACTCAGAACAAGAAGTAAACAAAACACCCTCCCCTCTCCATACTTTCCAAGAGAGCACTCCAGATACGGAGCAAGACAGTAAAGAAACGAATCAGGGAGCTTCAGGGGAACCGGTTGTCAAACGATCGCAGGAAGAAGGCCACGTTCAAAATGAAAATAAACAAACGGGGGAGCTTTCAGTGAATGGTATAATTCACGCAGAGCAGGAAGACGCGAATGGGTATGTAAATGTGGACAATATTTATATTAGAAATGTAGAAGAGTTAACCGAAATACCGACGATAGAAGAAATACGGAAGGAGCAGAATAAAGATCCAAAAATCACAGAACTAAAGAAAAATCTAAAAATCGAAAAGCACAAACACAGTAAAAACAATGAGACATTTTATATAGATGAGGAGACGGGACTGGTAATGCATATTGGTAGATGGAAAGATCGACCGTGGCGGGAGAATTTTAAGAGGACAATAGTAATTCCACGCATTTTACAGAAAAACATTTTAGCCATGGCTCATGTCACTCATGCAGGGGTTGATAAGACGTTTAAATTAATAGAAGATAGATATTATTGGGGAGGTATGTATTCAGACACACATAATTATGTCCTTTCTTGTGAAAAGTGTAAAAGTCGGAAAGGAAAGCTGCTGATAACAAATATGGGTAGAGTCCCCATTCCTGAAGGCCCTTTGCATAGCATTTCAATAGATTTATGTGGCCCTTTTAGAGTTAGTGTCAATAACAACAGATACGTGCTAACTATGATTTGCCAATTTACGAAATATTTAACAGTTTTCCCTATACCGGACATCCGCGCGGAGACGGTGGCGGAAAAGTTATTACAGTCGTTTGTCTCCAGCGGATTACCATTTTCTATTACTTGTGACAGGGGGTCACAATTTACTTCAAAAGTTTACAAATGTATGACGGAGAAACTACAAATAGTAGCTAAATTAACGCCTGTTCGATCACCTTGGTGCAATGGGGCCATCGAAAAATGTCATCATGCTCTTAAAAATACACTTTATACTCTCACTGATAATTCACCTTTTTGGGATACTGCAGTTCAAATACACGTCATGACATATAACGCAACCGTTCACTCATCAACAGGCGAAACACCAAATTTTCTTTATTACGGACGTGACATTCCAATTTTTTTTGAGACACAAACACAAAATGAGCAACAACAGGATACATCATATGGGGGGTACATAGCTAATAAAATAACCACAATGCAAAAAGCTTTCAAGGCGGCAAACCAAAATATAGAACGCTCAAAACTAAGACAAGAAGAACAACAGTTTTCAAAATCGAAAATGCAAAATTTAGAAATAGGAAACAAGGTATTTTTAGAGGGACAAAACGCATTTGGAACCGCTAACTTTTCAGGACCGTACAGGGTGGTAAAGAAAATAAACAGATTCTTATACGATATTCAAAAAGTTGGGAAACCTTTCGAAAAAACACAGAGGGTACATATTAATAGATTGAGACAATTATTGGAAAGGAAAGAACACCTAAAATTTACGCGCGACATAGAAAAAGACATTAAATACACATCCCCACTTCTTCCAACACCGGTTGTAAACAGAGAAAACAGAAAACAAAACGAGGCAGGGCAGTCTTTTCCTTTTTCACAGGAAGAGGAACAAATTATTTTTTCCAACGTAAACAAGGCTATTCAAACGACACAAGGGAATCAACACAGTAAAACTCCTTCCGAAAGTTTTCAGTCCATAGCTAATAGTACAGAAATTGGTACGCAATCGCCTACTCTTTCGGACCTCCCAGAGAGACATCCGTCAAACAGTGTCAAAAATCAACAAGCGCCTCCCTCCGAATTTCAAACGGAAGCTTTTCCTTTTCCTGAAATAAGTACGGCATCCCGCGAACGCCAAGAGTGCGAAAGTAAGAAGGGGAAAGAGACTTTACAGAAGCCTCCGAAAGCCTTTGAGAATGATTCACAGCACGAAGGTGCGACTCGAACACACCAGTATTCGCTTAGGAGCAGAAACAATCGAATCTGAATTACAATGAAATCGGTAGTTAATTGAAAGGATAGTGTAGAATATGGGATTGTATATAATATTTGAAAATATGTTAAGAGATGAATTTGGGGAGAATGTAAATATAATTTGAAATTGGTATTTGAATTGTTGAAAAGCAAAACGGTATTTCTGGGAATATAGATTTTTGGGAGAGCAAATATAATTTAAAATTGAAATGGATTGAACTTAGGAAATGGGTAAATATAAATATGAATCGGTATTTGAATTGAATTTAGAAAAAGAGTGTAAATACATTTGAATTGGTTAAATGGAAAATTTGGATATTTAATATGAATTGTAACTAAAAAAATGCTTGAAATTTGATGGATAGAAATTGTGTGAATTTACGAGTACGGGTATATAATGCTTAGAGAAAACGTGAAAATATTTAGTGATAAATATTTAGTGGATAAATATTTAGTGAATTTACGAGAGTACGTGTATATAATGTGTAGGAAATACTTGAGGATAAATGGATATGCAAATCTGAAAAACAATTTAGAGAAGAAATTGAATTTGAATTTAAAGGTTTCTTAAAAATATATACGTATGTTGAAATATGAGGAGGAAGTTTTAAAGGGAGAAGAGATTGACAGGCAAATTTGAGAAAAAATTTAGAGAACGACTTTAATATTGGTAAATTCGGAAAAGAAGAGGAAAAGGAGAGAAAAAAAAAAGGGTTTTGCAGAAGGAATATGGAATTTAATCTTTCGAGAATAGTGGGGAAATCGAATTAATAGAGAAGTTATAAAGTAGGTAACAGTCAGGTTAGAAATACACAGAGAATTTCTTTTGTTGGAAGGGAGAAAAGTTTTAGAAAAGAAAATAAAAAAATGTTTAGATAAGCATTTTTCGTTGATTTGAACCAGGCAACAGGGAACATGGGTAATACAGCATTAACAAACACTTAGATTTAATACAGGGGAAAAGATTGTGTGGAATGATAATGAGATAATATTTGTAGTAATAGAAAGGTTAAGAAATAGAAATGAAAAAAAAAAATGTAATATAAAATCCAATTTAAATCGTACAGCAGATAAGAGTGGGTAACATTTTGAAAAACTGGGTAATTACTAAACAGAAAAGATAATTTCTCTTTTGAAACTAATGTAAATTTAAAATAAATAAATAAATAAAATTTTGTGTAATTGACTATAGGGGACACGCCAGTTTAAAATCTAAAAGTGGGCCTGATCAACCGGCTTTTGGGTACTTAAGCAGCGGACAGCCTAAGGATAATACAGTGAATTCTTTTTTAGACAAGGGGAAAACTTGCACAACACATAGCTTTACTACATCACAGTTAGCCAGTGACAAGAGGGACGTAAAACAAGGGGAATCCAATAAAGGGGTGTGTGTCAAACACATAAAATCTTATGGCCACGCAGCAACACTCACAGAGGGGAAGAAAGAAAATACTTTATTTTATTGCAGGGCACTTTTCGCTTGTCAAGAAAGTTATGGGAGGTATATGGTTCCACAGTTCATGGGGACAGCCAGTCTGATAACTTGTAGGGGTGTGGCAATCTTAACAAGTGCATCTTGCTTCGGGCAAGTTTGAGGGGTTGTACCTCGTTTCCCACCTCGGGTTTTGGTAAGATAGAGAAAGGAGAGACTTCTTTGTTTTTTTTTCTTTCCGTGACATACGCTTTTTCTTTTCTTTCCTCCCTCTTTCCTTTTACAGAGGGACGGTGATAATTCGGGGGATTTCGAAACACTTTATCTGACCGGTGCAGGGGCGCAAATGAGAAACTTCAAAAGGTATACGCAGAATTGGGAGTTTTGAAAGGCATAATTTGGATTTAAAAGAGAAATTAAAAGTGTCCGATTAAAGAAATTTTGATAAATCGTTCGGTATACTGCAAAAGGTTTGATGAATGACATTCCATTTTTGGGTGTATAGGAATTCGAAAAAAAAAAAAAAAAAAAAGTTTTTTTTTCTCCTTTTCGGGTTTTTAACGGGGATATTAGATAAAATTTTTGTATAGGTGTAATAAGATACAGAAAATGAATATTTGATGATACATGGCATGGCAATTCGGAGGGAAGATTAAATTTTAAGGATAGGAAACTTTTGCGTGTGGATTGGAATAAAGATTAAGAAAATAAAGATTAAGATGAATTGGTAGAAAAGGTATACATATATTAAAACGAAAGGAAAGGAAATTTACGTTTGGGTTGAATGAAAATAAAGATTAGGATGATTTTGTAGAGAATGTATATAGATATAAAAAAAAAAAAAAAAGTATTTCGGGGATAGTTAAAGAAGTAAGCAATGTTGGAATAAGGTTATGACGGGGTGTAAATAAATTTTTTCATGATAGGAATTGTTGTAATCGTTTAATGGTAATGTAATTTTTTCTGAGAGAGAGAGATTTTTCAATTTTTGAGTGTCTGTATGTATGTTCTTTGGCCTGTGTGTAAACTTATCTCCAGCAGTATGTCTGTAAAGAACGGACCACAACAGCAACCAGTAACGGACAGGACACCAGCAGAGATCTGCAACCGACCCACGAGGAGTGAGCCACGACAGAGCCATGAGGACAGCTAGCAACCTACCGACGCAGGGGCGTAGGTCATCATTGACTTTCAGGATCACATTTTTCCTTGCAGAAGGTTACTGCACGAGGAAGTCACATAAAGACTTTTTCATTAACAGCTCCAAATACATACCAGTAGCGTATGTGGGCATTACACAAGAAAGTAACTATCGCTCACTTTAAAGTCGCATTTGACTTTAGAAATGGTGAAATTTTAGTGCTACATGAGTGCATTTCTTGGTAGTGTGATATATTTTGAGTACGAAAAAAAAAAGGAAAAACTTTCTAAATACAGCTTAATCACAGATGAACGGCCCAACCAGTTCCAAAGGCACAAAACAGCCTTTTTCTTCAGGACCAGCCAGAAGTGCGACAGACTTTTCATCATTCCGAAAGGACAATGGTGTATTCAGAACTTTCCAGGTCATTGCCAGTGCATACATGCATTAAACATTTGGTTAGGGAAATAATTTACGAGGAACTTTCCACCACATGGAACTGACCAAACCAATGAACTATAACACAAAAATTTTTGGAATTTCAATGTTTGTTATATATTTATACTATTTTATGTTCTGTATGTATGCAGATATCTGCATTTTTTTTTTCAGGAAAGCTGCTCGCAGACGGTTTTTGCTCTTAAAAATAAGGAAAGGGGGTAAATGTCCCATTGGTTTTCATCATGCAATGTGACATTGTGGAAATTTTAACCAACCTCATACCTATAAAGATGGCCCCTGACTTTTCACGCAATAGGTATAAGGTTCCCTCCTGGCCACCCGCAAAGGGAAGGGCCAGTGGAGCTTGGACTGCATGTGGGTGGTCCAGTACAAGATGAAGGAAGACGCATCCGGGGGGTAAGCGGTCTTTGGGGGCGCAGTTAAGCCCGGGGGTTCACGCAGGAGCGTGGGATCTCAGCCTGCAAGCAATAATTCAGGGGCTAGTGGGCAAGCCCTGCTGTCATGGACTGGCCACTGAGAGTGGAAGCTAAGTGTCCACCAGTAATATTTAGGGGGGCTTAAGTCCTGTCAGCAAGTAATATTTGAGGGGGAGGAGACTTGATGTTACAAGTTTTTGGAGAGAGTTTTTGTCAGGAGGAGGAATCGAGAGTGCCTCTTGCGAGCTGGTGAAGTGAGTTTGGTTTTTCAATAGTTGACGGAGCAAAAAGATGCTCCTTCCGAACTCCAAGATGTCACCGCAGCCGAGCCCTTGCTGGACCCAGAGCCGAAGGTAGGCCTATTGGATTTTCATGCATTTACTTAGATTTTGAATTTCTTCTCTCTCGATTTTTGCTTCTTAAGGAAATTAATGTTTTCTTCGACACGTCAAAGATTTATGATGTATTTGGGATTTTTTTCAAATAGAATTAATTTTAAGAGGTTTTATGATGTTTTTGATACTTTGCTATGTCTTCGTATTTTAAGGGAGTAACTTTCAAGCTCATGTGTTTTGAGCAAGACTTCTTCATGTTTTTATTTTTAAATGCTAATTTTGTAAATAAACTTGTTAGTTTTTGTTATTTTAAATCTAATCCGTGTCCTCATTTCAATTCTTATTAATTACGTTTTTTTTCAGCTTTAACCACTTGAGATCATTTATAGGCCTTTATACTCATGTTACACGAATATTTAAATATTTTAGCGTTCAAATCGAACGTGAGGTGGAATCACCTCGTAACATCTAGGTCGCATTCCCGAAAATATTGGCTCATGGGTTTACCATGCGACAAGTATGCAGGGTGATTCAAAAAAGATGGGTCAAACTTTACGAGGTAGCAGTATACAGCAAACCAAGCATCTTTCGCCATAGTTTACCGGATCGGAAATGAAACATAAAGGCGCCAGTGGGCGCTTAATGGTGAAACCGATGAGATGAGGCGAAAACACAAGAAAGAAGTTATAAAATGACATTTAATAAACAATAATTACAGCAATGGCTCAAAGAAGTGACCGCCAACCTGAATGCACGTCTCACTGCGCCGATGAAGGGATTGGCGAACTCTCTCGAACAGATCAAGCATGTCGCGCACTTCGGCAGCAGAGCGGCTGAAACTCTAACGACGAGTTCCTCTTCAGATTCAATGGGAGTATCATAGACGAGATTCTTGAGATATCCCCACAAAAAGAAGTCAAGACACGACAGATCGGGTAATCGTGGGGGCCAAGCTATGGGACCACCTCGCCCAATCCATCGCCCTGTAACGTCTTTAAGTTTCATTTCCGACCCGGCAAACTATGACGAAAACTGCTGGGTTTGGTGTGCACCATGTAAAGTTTGGCCCATCTTCTTTTTAATCACCCTGTATATACTTGATTCCATTTATAATTTAAATGAATTTATTCACAGTTTCAATGAAAAAGAAATCAATCTGGTTTTAAAATAGAACGTATTTTTAATCGCGTCCGTCATTGCTGAAAATACCTTTGCACACAGATTGGAAACGCTGGTATGAAGCGTCGTGTTAGAAATTGTTTGAATTAGATATTTTAACAGCCATGTGTCCGGCTGTATTCGCTGTATCTAATTATTTTTGTGCGGTGCGGTCACGATAGCTTAAGAACTAATAGACATATCTAAATGACATTTTATGTGTAGATATATCGTGGAAAATTACAACTGTATAGAACATTTTGTTGTTCACATTATAAAGTTTAGTCTTCTCATAGGTACGCTCGCCAACCCACAATTCCGATATGTTAACATCAAAATATGAATACACTTATTTTTATCATTATTGCCTAAAATGTCTGAAAATGTTGCCAGGTACTTACTAAAACGGGCTAAACGATTCACACTAAATTTGAGGCAAAAAAATATATAAAAGAATATATATATATATATATATGGATACTCAGACCCAAAGGGGGAATCTAATCTGAATTAACCTTCAACTTAAGCCTAGTCCTGTTCATATATTTTTCGGCATGGTGGTCGTGCTTTAATTGTTTTGCTGTTTTAATGTTTTGTCATTAATTACTTAGTATTAGTTATAGTTTTTTGTTGTCATTTTAATGTTTTGAGCCTCCAGCTTTTGAAAATCTTTTGATGCTCGTGTTTAGTTTGTGTATATCACTCTTGAATGTTTAATTTATTCACATGTATTATTAATTACATTACCTTAATTTAAAATTAAGATCAATTTGAATTCTATGGTATCATTGGTTTCCTTTCGTTAGATATCTTATTTCAATTCCTCTCCAGGATATGTCACTGTTCATGTTTTAAATTAGCCTTATTATATTGTGATGTGAATACAAAATAGCATTTCCATTTAAACAAATTCCTTAATATGTATAGTAAAACAATTTGATTTTAAATATTACCCCTTTTGAAAGAGTTAACCCTTCTTCTATTGTAAATGTCCAGAATTTATATTAGGAATAGGTGGGAGCTGGCAGCACTAGTACCACCGACATCGACGATCATTCTCACCGGGAAACAAACATTACCACGCTAGGGATATTAATCAAAATAAACTCTGGCATACATACCTACTTGATTCAAAACTCGCATGATTCACTTTTTTAAATTCCAATGCAGATTGCCGTTCATCACATGTACAAAGAAAAAATAAACGCACAATACAACGGGGAAGAAGAAAAATATCTTGCATCGGCTTCCAAAAAATAAATAAATAAATAAATAAAATAAAAAAGAGGAATGAAAAAAAGAAAGTTGCATGTGAACTCCGAGTGTAAGAAGCTATAAAAAATGGCCGAGCAGCGTACAGTTTATCACTTAGAACAGACCCAATCGTCCAGGTTTGGTGATTAATGACGGCTGAGGGCTGCACGATTATTTGCGTAAGAACGACGTAAGGTGAGGGGAGAGGCGGTGGTACGTTGCTAGCTCCTACTTGGAAAACGAATCACACTTGCCTTGAGGAATAAGAGTAGGGAGAGAAATAATTCCTCAGGTTTCTTGTAGGTCGCAATTTGGTATCTTGTAGATCCTTCTCTCGTCACCAGCACCACATCACTTATCAGTAGAATTGTCACCCTGCTTTCACAAAGTCTGGCCCTCACGTGAACATGTGGTTTGTCAACTGATCAAAGAACACAAGTATTTACTATCATGCTGATATCAGGGTTTAAGGTCGGGTAAACTGGATGGGGAGGAATTTGGTGCATAAGGTGTTCCGAGGGTTTTTTATTCTGATAGTTCACATTCACGACGAGGAGTATGCTTTATTCACTCGTGTATGGGATACTATGTGAAGACAGCGTTGTAAGCGAGCACAATTCCTGAGTCGATTTAAATTTTATTCTGGCGTAAAAATGTTGCAAGTTCATAGACGTATTTGGCAGCACAATTTTTTAAAGCATGTACAGAGCGATAAGATGGTTAAAATACGATGTTATAACACCCCTGTCAACGGTTGTTAATGTAGATCAGTGAAGTGAAAGCTGATGTTAAAGTTACCGCGGATGTGAGTAGAGGATTGTTAAGAGCTATGGTAGTCTTTATTAATCATACATTTCTGAAGATTAAAAACTTATGAGCGTGTCCTTTTTTATATGCCGATTGGGGTCTGATTTCTTATGAAGTCCGCCCACCTTTATTTTTTCACGATATAGTCTCTGAGTTCGACTTCTGAACTTATTGAACGTTCTTATTGAGCGAAGATATCCACCAGACTTAATTGCTAAGTAAAGTCAAGCTGTTTAATATTCAACTTTAATTTTAAAATGGGTCCATTAAAACGAAATAATAAAAAATGAGTCGAAAATGGACCTCATCGTCGCAGTTCACTTGCTGCAAGAATGGCATGGCTGATACTGGAGGCCAGCTTATTCCATCGGGATGACCCATTGAGAAGGAAGTACCCACTACCGAGCACACGGTTGTGAGGACTAGACCATTTCAGAATCCGGTCTGTGTGGATGAAAGTATAATAAAGCTCATATATTTATAGGATATCAATCTATACCTAAAATATTAGATCCGTTAAAATATCAGCTTAATGACTATAGAGGTTGTTCCTTAGATTGGTTCAAACGTTGACAAGATTGACGAGTGTGAAAGCATCGCTGTGGCGATGATTATTAAGAGCGCATTTCTTGGGTCTATCGTATTCCTTAATGACATATAATTAGATAATACAGATTGTCCTTAATAGCGTATGATTGTATAATCTGGATTGTGAGACCTTAAAAGACTACACTTTTGGTCATTAATGTGCAAGGACCACCAATCACTTTGCACAATAAGGTCGAAAGTAATTGAGATGCCGACAGCGATTCTGTACCGAACCAGGGACCGATTTACATCAAGACATTCTGAACACGTTCTCAGAGCTCCTCTAAAATAATCGATTCAAATGTGTACAGATGATACGCCACTGTACAGAGCGGCGATTTCCGATTTCTCCCCCTTACACTAAAAATGTACGTTTTTCCGGTGAGTACGTAGATACCGTCGAGGGTCTTTGATAGGTACGTGAACGAACGTTCTCCTTTCATGGTGTCTGATGCACAGAAGGTGAGGAGGTGGGTCATTGTAAGAACCATAGACTCACTGATATGGCCCAGGTTAGGACGTAGTCGAAAATTCGACGAAGGGAACCTGGCGTGAGGCAATGATGCACATGGGCTATTTTTTTTTAATTCACATTCATTTAAGTTATTGAATTAAAAATACTGTTTCAATCTTAGCGCAGTCGGAAAGATCAAAGAATTCTCTTTCTAACGAGGTTTGAAGGGAACAGTAGAATAATATCTCAATGTTTCACAATTTTACAAAGACTCGCTAAAAATGGCACTTTTGTAATTCATTTTTAAAATTTCCACCTCAGCGAAGCTTACCCCAATTAACTTTCGCACATGGGTTAGCATCAAAATGAATCATTTAACTTTCAGTGAAAACAAAAATTAAATTATATAAAAAAAAAAAACATTTGGTGATTTTGGGCAATTCGATGAAGGCACCGATGATTGGCCATTTGAACGCTCGCATAGGAAGAATTGAAAGTTGTCTTTTTTCCGTGTTGAAGACGTCACAGCGAGGAAGGTGCGCAATGGAAATTGAGACTGCTCTAGAAGAAGCACCGTCTTCGGACGCTAACATGAAACACTTCTGAAGAGATTGATTGAAAAGGTGGCGGTGGTGGGGTGGCATTTGAATTTACCAGATTTAAGTGTTGTTCTAAGCGGGCGCATTGTTAAAGGAATGGATTGGGGTTATTGTAATTGCAGAGAGCTTATTCATACGCTAATTATGTTAAAGCTTAGTTTTAAAGACAGTAGCTACAGGAATGCCGTTTTAAATTCCGGACAACACCGAGTGAATTCGTTATATCTCTTAATAAGTATATTTTTCCCGTTGTTCGATTCATCTCAAACTAAAGAGTGCAAATGAAGAAAGAAAATTAATTTGTCTTTATAAGATAAAGTTCTACGTTGACTTCATCAGAATTATTAAATTGCATTTTAAGTTGTTATACTGACATAATTTAATCTTTTGCTTACGGGTGGGACAGCGTCCATCCCAAACGAAGAACCTCTTAAAAAGACAGGTATTTAACATTAGTATGTCAAATACCTGTCTTTTTGAGAGGTTCTTCGCTTGGAATGGACGCTGTCCCACCCGTAAGCAAAGGGTTAACTCATTCTCGGGCGAACATTTTTATGTGTCTTTCCCAGTCTGCGCGATAGAAACATCCAATTTGCAAATGAGAGATCTCAACCATCTAAATAACTCGCATTCCGCTGGAAACTTCCTCCACCCGAAACACTGCTCGTCAAAAAACGATCATTTTTTTCCCAGTAAGAACGGGAGGGGGGGGGGGGTATGTGGATCTATCCATCTCCTATCCCTACAAGTTTATCAGCCTCATAGGATCACCACTCTAAATACCGTGACAACGATGTTTACATTAGGCTATCATCCTGCATACGATGCAGACGAAATAATAACAGGTTGTCAGCCCCGGGACGACCCCCAACGTTCGAAATAAGGGGCTGCGTGGAACATATCGGACGGAAGATTTATGTTGCCTGCCGTGAGGAAGGACGCCTTCTCTGGAACATTATCTGCTGTTCCAGTGCAATTTTATATTTCTATTTTTTATTTCCTTCTGTATGTGTTGTGTGTATAAGTGACGATGATCGTTCTTGTGGGGTGTTGATGGGTGAAGTATAGTTAAGAGCAGAGTTTTTCGCGGAATTGGGAAGAGTTGGTTAGGTTTTCGTTTTTTTTTTCTTTCTCTCTCTTCACCTCCTTGTGCGTCTTCTTCAGTTCGTTTTTGTTTCAGGATGGAAATACAAAGCTAACGAAAAACGTAATTCTGTGCACTTTATATTAAGGTTCCTATATATACAGGCTGACGCATCCGCCATTTTGTCTCCAAACGGTTCAGTCAGTTATCGTCTGCCTGTGCTATTTCAATGGCGAGCTCATGCTGTATGACTGATGTTTGATACATAATTTAGCTGTAAAATAGGTGCTTCTGCTTTCAAAAAATTGTACCAACCATTCAAGAGAGTAGGCTAGAATGTTTTGAATTCTTCGAAATCCCCAGAAAAAGAAGAGAAAGTAATCCTTTTTTCGTCCTGAACAGCCATCGCTTCAACTAGAAGCCAAGAGGGCCGCTGTTGCGTCAGTTTGTATATTTAGAAGTCTTACTTTATATAAAGAAGTTTGAAAACTGAGTCTTCTGATTGTCTACCCCTTGCCGATGAGAAAGGTCGGCCAAAAAGGAAGATGGGAACAAGGGTCAGTTCCTTATAAGGAACCCCTCTTCCATAAAAATACGGAATCGATACGCTATAAAAATTTTACTTAATACGTCCATTCAATAAAATTATCCTTATAGATATTAATGAATCTGGTTCATTATTATTCTTTGAATATAATTATCATTTATCGAATCAGTGAATGTCGCTAATTATTTGCGAAAATAAAAAGCAAGAAAGATCAATCATGCATAAAGCATTGATTATGAAACACTTTCCAACTGAAATGCAAATTTATTTAACCATCTAATATGCGATACATTCAGCGGGGATGTTTTTTTAATTATCACAAAATTACAATAATTTATTTTACTTGAAAAGTTAAAACTTCATCGAAAAAAATGAACTTTATTCAAATGATGTCATCGAATATAAATAGTCTGGCTCGCCATGTAAAAGCAGTGAATATTTTATTGATACACTTTTATTCCAGACTCCAGAGTTAAATAATTTTGAGTGAAAAAATTCAGCAATTCTTATACAGCTCATTTTACAGCTTGATGTGTTTATATTCTGCATCCATTAAAATGAGGCTTTCATTGTAAAAATAATCAAAGTTTGATGATCATTTAAACTCAGAAATATTGTAATTGCTTTAGCGCAGAATAAATATGCACAGAAAATATACAAAAACTAGCAGCATACCCGTTCTTCGTACGGACTATATAATATAAAGAAACTTATAATTCGCAATCATGTGCAAATTCTGTTAAAATATTAAATTTGTTGCTCCTAAAGAGAAGTTTAAGAATATATGTTCTCACTATGCAAATTATTTTCACGGGAGATCTGAAGAATAAAGCATCCTGGCCCCTTTTGTAAACAAATTTACAAAAAAAAAGGAATTGAATCAATATATGCAACTCCGTACTACTTATATTGTCGCAGATTAGAAAATATGCCAGTGTGTTAGTAGAAGAGTACCTGTATTACAATATAAGTCTCAAAAAAATTTGCCAAAACAAAAGAGATGTCGTAATAAATTGAAAATATCAATAATCCCCGTACTCTTTATACCAGAAGGTCGTAATTGATTCCAATATATGCCAATATATGTCAAAACATATGCCAATATACCTGTATTACTTATATTCTCGTAGATTAAAAGTACCGTGTATTTGTAGAAGATTACTCGTACAACGCACAATATATGAGTTTAAACAATTTTTGTCATAAACAATTGAATAATAACTTGAAAATATCAATAATCCCCGAAAATATCAATAATAATAATGTTTAAACCTTAAGACCGTAATTGATATTATCCAGTCAAAAATTCTATAAGAGAAATTAAATCGTTCTTTTCTAAAATATATTTTTATATCCATTTATTTATTATTCAAATCGAAAAAATAATTATTAAAATTAATAGACAAATTTAATTTAATTGAGTTTCTGAGTAACATGATATAAGATAGAATCTTCCTCATAAACTGCGAAATTAAATAACCATTTTGATTTCTTTATACTTTTCATTGTTCAGTAAAAGCTTGTTTAAAACAAACCATGGAGATAGATTTCCCATTTAAATCATGTTTCAAACAATTCATGTTTTCAGAAAGTGACTAATTAGTGCAAAAAATCTCCCATCAAACTCAGAGATAAAATTTTAATTCACTTTCAAACGATTTTCAAGCTTTTCGTTTGGATAAACCACGGAGTTAGAGAGTAGAACTCCTAGGAAAAAGTTTCGTTTCTCATTAATATCTCAACAACCCCTGGTCTTAGATACTCAAAACTTGGACTAAATTTATGGGGGAATATTTCAAGGCTATCCACGAAATTTCATCAAATTCTCCCGTGATGACGGGTCAAACAGACAGACAGACAGATTTTCAATTTTATATATATATATATATATATATATATATATATATATATAGATAAAGGAGTTTTAGGACGGATGCAACACTGAATATAAATTTAAAAGAATTTTAGACATCACGATTTTAATTTTATATATATATATATATATATATATATATTTTATGGTATAATTTGAAAATTTCCTAAAATTTTCGGAGCAATTTGTGAATTTTAAGTTCGCTTAAAAAATGTTTGATAAATGAGGTCCCATGGGGTTAAGTGTATTTCATTTTTTCAACCATGGTTCAATCCAAAACTAACTGTGTAATATTATTCATTTACATTCCTATATGTCCCACAGACCGTGATAGATATGTCCCACAACATATCTATCACGTGTTTAGATATGTCCCACAACATACTAAAATTAATTTCATTTTGATAAAGTCATTTTTAAGGCAGTTATCGTGAGCACGGACAGACAAACAGAATGAATAAACAAAGTCACAAACACTTTTCAACTATGTTGTAAAGTGTTAAAAATGAGTTTTAGTTTGAAATGCATTAAATAAATTCACTCAATAATTAAGTCTTAATTCAATGTACAATTTTCTATTTTTATCAAAGGAGAATTCCCAGGATGGCAACCGATAAACTTCAGAAGAAATTATAGAACAGGATAAAACATTTTTTTTTCGAATACTTCTTCTTTTCGAATACAGTACTGCCGGCTTCTTTAGAATTCCATTTTGGTATCCAGATGAAACTGCCATGCAGAGTTGAATATTTAAAGATTCTATAGATGGGTTAAAAAAGTTGAAAAAGTGTCTACAATTTGTTTCAGGCCTCTTTAAATTCTAGGATCGTAATCTTTAAATTATATTTTTTATAAATTTTTAATAAATCTTCTTTATAGTCTAATAGTCTTAAATAAATCTTAAATAAATCTTATTTATAATCTAACAGTCTTTAATTAATCTTTAAATTCTAGGACCATAAGTAACCTGCAATTTTCGTGTTGGCCCTGCTGATGACCTAATACCACGAAGCCATCTCCAAGAATGATTAAGGGATGACCCAACACGGTGTTCTATCGAAAATTTAGCATGATTCTTCAGCGTCAAAATACAAAACTATTACAAAAAGCATTTTCTTTCGTGAATGGAACGAACTTGATCCACGAGAATGGTGTCGTTGTTAATTTATACAAAAATATAATTAAAAAAAAAATTTACATCTTTTTAAAGAATAATTGGCGTACGAAAATTGAAAAAATATATATACAATTCTTTGGTATTTCGATACTAATATGAGAGTAGACCTAAATAATACGAAGCAAACATATAAAAAGTCAGGTGAAGACTCACAGCATATTTTATTCAGGGCCGATCCACCAGACGTAAAGAATTACAGAAGAAATGAACCAAGCTACACTAGTTTTGAGATAAATACTTCTTGTCACTAGAAAATGCAGCTTTATCCAGAATCATTAGCAAAATTTTATTTAAACAACAACAACAACAAAATCCTGTGACGTATTTTAAATATTATTTTGAACTAATCGTTTTTCTGGATACTGTCTTTGTGGGAATAAATCTATGGAAAAGTTTCTCAAAACAAATCAGTAAAACCAACCTATAAATGGCACTGTAACATAGGGTCATTAAACTATGAAAATGAAAAATTTCGATATTTTAATTTCTCCATCTTTCAATTAAAAAAAAAAAAATTCAGAATATCCTTAAAAAAATATCCATAAAACTTTCGCATACATTAATTTATTTTCGATGAAGCTAAAAAAAAAAAAACTTCAAATTGCCATTAAGAAATAAGAGTATGAGGTTTATTTAAATATATAATTTTTTTCTTTCCAGTCTGGATTTGAATCGTTTGGTGGGAAATATTATAGGTAGCAAGTTATATAAGGAAAATGAGGGGAGAAGATGAAACAAAAATTTCAACTCAAACCTATTGCTTACTTTACTTGCTTCCTTGTTCTGAGATTGAGTAGGGTTTGAGTCTGTACTGAAATTCGGATTGAAACCTGTATATGCAACCATCCTAAGAAATCTATTAAGAAACTTTATTAACATGAAATTTATTTAATTAATATAGAAAAAAAAATCTGATGTGGGCAACACATGACTTTCCTTATATAAGGTAATGAATTTACTACTTTTACAGTAAAAAAATAGGTTTTTCTTATAGTAGATACTAATATTCTTTCCAAGACATTGAATTTTCGGCAATGAGTCGTCATTTTCATTGATTTAGCGTCATTTTCATCCATTTGGCGAGATTTTCGTTAATTTGGCAACATTTCAAAAAGTCGCCAAGTTGGCGACATTCCTCCAAATTCGTCGCCAAAATCTCTCCAAGCGTTATGCACTAGGAAATAAGTTATTCTTACAGCAGATAAATGACTATTGGCGTTCAAATACAAAAGTATTACTCAGAGTATCTTTTTTCATGAAGGGAACGAGCCAGATCCACGAGAATGATGTCACCCAATTTATCGCATGGTATTCAAAAGTGAACATGTTTATCAATAGGAAATATATTTTTTTTATTTTATATGACATTTTGATATCTTTTTTAAAATGTACAATATCTCGAGAACGGTTCGTGTTAGCGTTCTAAAATTTATGTCAATCGTTTTCTAATAAAAAATTACATAAGAAATGTCTATTTGCGTAACTTTATTAGTGGTTTTGATTTTTTGACGATTTTTCAAAATTTCATTCGAAAATTAAGGGGGGTTCTGAACATTCGATTGCGTATAAAAACAATAGGCTTCCAGTGTTTACGGATTGTGATTTTTGTACCAAATTTGGTTCAAATCGGTCCATTCGTTCGTCAGTTATCGTCTCCACAGACCCACTGACTCACACACACACATACTTTCACACACACACACACACACACACACACACACACACACACACACACACACACACACACACACACACACACACACACACACATCACTTCAAAAATGTTTGATTCGTGATCAGGGATGCTTGAAACGTGCTCTCCCGTCGAAAACTCGAATTCGAATTTTCGACCCCGTCACAATACTTTCCTTATACATTATGTATATTAGGAAAGTAAAAACATTTACCAAACTGGTGTATCCAGAAAATTTTCTTAGGGGAGCGAAAAATGTTATTAAAATATCGCTAACTTATATTAACAGTTAATGAATTATAGTGATTAATTATTAATGGGAGCAGTGATTAATTATCAATTGCACTTGGACGACCCCAGTTGGATTCCCGACTCAACTCAAACTGTCCCCGTGTTCACATGGAGTATGGGCACTTTAAATATGTGGGTCCGTAAGGACGAGAGTTGGTAGTAGGGGAAGGAGAGCACGGTCCTTGTGGATTACGTCCCCTCTGGTTTCCGGAAATTGGGGGGCACTTCCCGGCCGTCCAAACAGATACTTTTACATTTTCGGGTAGGTCAGACAAACTGGATCGAAGAAGAATAGGAGTCAATAAATTGGAACTGTGTGTATATCTTAATTAAAGAAGTCATAATTAAAGATGTCAAGTAATGTAAGAATCGTAAAATGCGCTGTTATAGAAATACGAAGGAAACTTTATTATAAATTCATATTTTTATATCAAAATAATATTTACATTTTCTAATGAAAATGTCATCCTGTTTTGAATTCATGATAATTATGCACAGACCCAAAGCGATTATTTTCACTTACTGAAAACTAGCAATATACACTGTCTTTGTATATAAAGAAACTTAAAATTTACAATTTGCAGTGGAAGTTTAATATTTGAAGTCCTTATTTTTTACATTTTATAATAATTCTAACAAATGCACATGGCTTTCCGTACAGACTCAAATATATTTTTTTATTTTTACTCTCCTTATAGACATAGTATATTGTATAGGGAAGTATTGTGACGGGGTCAAACATTCGAATTCGAGTTTTCGACGGGAGAGCACGTTTCAAGGATCCCTGACCACGAATCGAACATTTTTGAGGTGATGTCTGTCTATGTGTGTGTGTGTGTGTGCGCGCGTGCGCGTGTGTGTGTATGTCAGTGAGCCTGTGGAGACGATATCTCACGAACGAATGGAGCGATTCCAATGAAATTTGGTACAAAAATCACAATCCATAAATACTGGAAACCTATTGTTTTAAAACGCCATCGAATGTTCAGAACCCCCCTACATTTTGGAGTGAAATTTTGAAAAAATCACCCAAAAAATCAAAACCTTTAATAAAGTTACACAAATATACATTTCTTATGTAATTTTTCCTTAGAAAACGATTGACATAAACTTTAGAACGCTAGCATGTACCGTTCTCGAGAAATTGTACATTTTTCAAATAAATTTATCAAAAAAACCCATAAATTAAAAAAATATATTAACTATTGAGAAACATGTCACTTTATGCAATATCATGCGATTAATTGGGTGACATCGTTCTCGTGGATCTAGCTCGTTCCATCCATGAGAAAAGATACTTTGAGTAATACTTTTGTATTTGAACGTTAATAGTCATTTATCTACTATAAGAATAACTTATTTCTCCATCCATAACGTTTAGCGAGATTCTGGCGACGAATTTCGCGGAATGTCGCCAACTTAGCGACTTTTTAAATGTTGCCAAATTAACGAAAATTTCACCAAATTGATAAAAAAATGACGTTCAATCAATGAAAATGACGACTCATTGACGAAAATTCAGTATCTTGGAAAGAATATAAGTATCTCTATAAGAGTAACCTATTTTTTTACTGTAAAAGTAGTCAATTCATTGCATTTTATAAGGAAAATCATGTGGTGCCCACGTCAGATTTCTGTTTTTTTTTCTTTTCATAGTGCATTAAATTGGATTTAATTGCAGAAAATAATATCGATGAATTCCTGATATTATATCCAATTTGCAATGTTAATGCACCTGCGTTTCATTTGGTAACTCAATGCACTTTAAAGTCTTCAGCTCCTCAAAATTAAAAAAAAATTTAAGTATCTCCTTAACGGATCATTCTAGAGTCTTGGGGATCAGTCTTATTCGTTTTGCTGTTAAAAATTGCAGGAGGAATAAGTATTTAATGAATGTATTTCACATTGTCACGATTTTTGTGGGCCATTTCGCAAAAACACGGTGGATTATATTTTCTAAATCATGCCAAAACCTAACTACTACCTTAAATTAAGTAATAATGAAATTTAACGAAATTTTATTATGCTAACAGTATTTTGACTACAGTAAAAACCGTTTCAGTTCCTCAAAGTAAAGAAAAACTTAAATATCTTGAGAATAGTCTGACCACTAGAGTAATGTAAGTGGGCTTATGTTTTCGTATTCAAAAATTACGTATAAAACAAGCAATACATTGGCAATATTTTATTTTAGTTCTTGTCTAGATCCGCTCGTCATTTCTCAAAAAGGGAGATTATTTATACATATATATAGGATAGTACCAACATCTAAACAGCTCTACGATAACCCGCAAATGACCAAACTGCCAAACTTTGTTAAATTGAGTCAATTAGTTTCTCAGCTAGAGTGGATGCATACGGTTTTTGAGAATCATTTTGCAAAAGAGGTAGATTCTTTTTTCCCGAACCACACCAAAATCTAGAGAAACCCACAATTAACGTATCTACGAAATTTTGTAGAACTTGGACAATTCGTTTTTCAACTGGAGGAGATACATTCAATTTTTGCGGCCATTGCTTAAAAAAGGCAGGTTCCTATTTCCCGAATCGTACAAAATCTAGCCAGCACCATAGGGTAACCCACTACCAAATTTCATAAAATCTACTCAATAAGTTTTAGAGTTAGAGTGATACATGCATTGCACAGACAGACAGACACACACACACGCACTCAAGACGTCATGCTAATCGTTTCTCGTATTCTGGAGGTCTCAAAACATGTCGATCCCTCAAAAACTCGATTTACTGTTTTTGACTCGATTCCAATACTTTTCCTATACATTACCATGTATTGCAGGGAAAGTAAATGCTGCTAATTGAAATATTATTTTTTGTAAGGTTTTATTTTGCGTTTCTCATTAATACTTCGACAACGCATGATCTTAAAAACTCGAAACATTCACAGTAAGTTAACTATTATAACCTCACCAATTTTGAAAAAAAAAAAGCTTTCAAAAACTGTGGATTTGTATACAGAACAGGTAAGCGTATATATATATATATATATATATAATAGTTTGAAAATCCAATGATAGAATAGATAGAAGCCGAAACTCAAAAAACTCCAACATCAAAAAAGGCCCAACAAATAAAGTATCAAACAGAGAATCATCAACAAATGGAATATAAAAGGCAAACCTCTAGTCATCAAGCTGAAGACAAACAACAAACATCAATGGAAAGGAATCGATAATAAAAAATCAAATAAAATCCTAGCATTAAAGTTTCACACGTGGACAAGCCCTAGTCCTCAACAAATGAATTGTTCATTTTGATAAAACTCTTAATCAAGTCCAAGTATTTCATCAAAATGAACACAAAATGCATGTTTCTGATATCAATGATAGATTATATCTATAAACACTTATAACTTGGACGACATGCATAAAGATTAAAAAATTATAGGAAACAAGAATACCTGAAAAAACACTGCATATGTTTGAACCATTGGAGCCTTGAATAAAGAGACCAATGTTACCAATCGCAAAAAATAAAAAGTTGAGAACTGCTGTTGCCAATCGTGAGAAATAAATAACAGTAATGCGAAAAGACGATAAAAGATGGTATTCAACAGTAAGAGCTACAAAATAATGGGACAGATGATAATAAAAAACATAGAGGCTAAATTATAAGGGAATGTAAATACATGGTAATGCTTATTCAAGAGAAAGTGGATGTTTGGCTAATATAAGATATTAAGGAGAGAATTTAAGTATATTCAACCATTCCAAACTTTTTAACTATACCATTTACTAAATATGCTGGATATTTATATAATTTGGTGGTAATTTTTAGCTTATTAATATGCACAGCATGAAATTTTTTATCCGATAATCTATAAATTCTAAAAAGTTGATTAAGTATAATATTTATAAACAATTGAATCGAGTGACAGGAATTAAATGGTCATATTTTATTAATGTTAAAGTTAAAAAAGTCTTTTTTATCATATAAATTAGTAACTATCCTTTTAGTAGGTTCAATAATTAGATTTAAATCCAAAAAAATTAATGTTATTATTAATAGTGGCTTCATTAGGAATTAGTTCCAAATTATATGGATAGAAATCTATAACTATGACACAGTTGTCTGTAAAAGGCCAACGGCCGTACCGTGCTGAAAACACCGGTTCTCGTTAGATCACCGAAGTGAAGCAGCATCGGGCGCGGTTAGTACTTGGTGGGTGACCACCTCGGAACGCCGCGTGCTGTTGGCCATCTCGGGTGCGGTTTCCCCGTGGTTTGCGCGCTAGATTTGCACGCTGCCACAAATGCCGCCGTGTTCATGCGGAGTACGATCACGTTAAACATGTGGGTCCGTAAGTCCTTCCGAGAGGTTGGTGGTAGGGGAAGGAGGGTACGGTCCCTGTGGATGCCTCCCCCACTGGGTTCCGGTCTAAATTGGGTGGCACTTCCCGGCCGTCCATACAGTTACCTTACACCTTTCTGGTAGGTCGGACGGTCTGGGTCTCAACAACAACAACAGTTGTCTGTAAAGACCAAACAAATCAGATCATCAACATATCTGTAAATTTTATAATCTGTGGAAGATAAATATATATACATACAAACTTGACTTTCTATTACTTACTATTAGTTATTAATCACCATGAATGATATAATTATTGTTGCGAACATTCAATATTCTCTCACTGGCGTCCCCCGTCTTGTCTTCCGTCTCTATCATCGCAGACCAAACGGTACCATTGGAGTGGTTTCTCCAGAAGACAGCGGAACGAACATTCTTTCCCTAACTTTACTCTATGGTTGCCAAAATTTCGAGTCAGAAGAAGAGTTGCTAGATTTGGCGATTTATCGCCAATTTGACGACATTTGGCAACTTCCCGAAACTTCGAGAAATATCTCCCAATAACGATTATTCTACGAGATATTAGATAATTCTGGGTCATAGGTATATCTTTGTAGAAATTTCGGCAAGAGTACCTGCCGAAATTTCTACAGAGAAATTTCTAGAAGTTCTTATAGGGAAGTTTTTATAGAGACTATAAAAAGGACTCATTACTCCGTTGGAATTCAGTCGATGAGTTAGTTGGCAAATATCACAGTGAACTGTGGCTTTTGTTAATGCTTTGAGAATAGTAGCGGCTGTTTTGTAAAAGTATTTTCGTCAATATTTTGAGAATAATATCGCTTATTCTGTGAAATGAGTGGAACATCCAAATGCTGTTTGATTATGCATTGTTCCTGTTTACTTTGTGCTTGTGAATAAACGTAAGTTATCCAGAAACTTGAATTCTTTCTTATTTCCTGCGATTCTACATTATTATAAAATATCTTGTAAACTCCGTGAAAAATGTCTAGGGAAACGCCACCGATCCATGTAATGAGAACGGAGAGGCATTGTTGATCAGGAATAAAATTCTCATCTTCCCCATTCCGCAATTAAAAGGGAAACTTTCTGAATTTTGAAAAACATTCTGCAAAACTTTCGCATTCATTAATTTCCTACAGCGCTCGACCCTCTTCAAAAAAACTCATATCGCCATTAAGAAGTAAATAGTTTGAGGTTAATTTAAATATACATCCTTTTTCATCTTTCGGTTCGGTTTGGAAATGCTGGGTAGATAATTTTAAGTGAAATTGCATTAAGAAAATGAAAGGGAAAAGTTGAAATAAATACTTTAACCCGAGAGTAGGACTTCCTCATTTCCAAACTGGATAAGGTTTTAGTTTATGTACTGGAAACGCTGGAAGGTAGGTTGATTTTATTAGGAATTCATTTTAAGTTGCATTTAATGTGTGCGGGGAAAAAGAAAAATAATAATATAACCACAGCATCTTTGGCTCACATCGTGGATTTATACCGCGTTTGATTTTTAATTTAGTAAAAAATAGGAATAATTTGGCGAAAAATCGAGCAATATTTCAAATTCTCAAAACTTTTTTGATTAGGAATGAAATTATACTTTAACATTTTGTCATCAGAGTGCCCATTACAGATTAAGAGCCTCGATTTCACTCTTGAGTCTGAATGTTCAAAAAAAGAAAATTGCCTCTATTGATTCCACTATCAATAGAAAAAAAAAATTTACTGATAGTAGAATCAATAGAAATTATTATTCTCTTACCGCCTAATTTTCTTCTATTTTTCTCCTGTGGTTTTGTGTGTTTTCACCTCTACTACCCTCAGTCACCGACATAACTCAAGATCCGCGCTTCTTCTCGGTCCTAACGAAGAAAGCTGTTTCGCTGGTGACTATTTTATTTTTGTATATTTGTGCTGTATTTTACGTTTTCACTTATCGTATTCTTATTCCACATTGTTAAAATTCATTTCTATCATAATTTGTATACTATAAAAATAAATATATCTTTGTTATCACAAGTTATTATATTTTTTTTAATCTTTCATATTTTCTAGAAGTTGACAATGGGTCAAGTCAAGCATCAAAACAGCAGAATTCAAACCGCACAAACCAAACTATACAACCACTGGTCTAATCATTACTTCTATAAAAAAGAATCCTATAAAAGTAAAATACTCTTCTTTGGCAATAAACAAACAATATAAAATTATAAATTATTTCCTATATTTAAATTACAAAAGTTTTACAAACCTAACACTTGGGGAAGATAATAGAACAATTCCGGAAAAATCAATTCTTCGTAATTACGACTTCGGTATAAACAACTTTACTGCAAATGAATTACTTAAAGCAGCTAAAAGCGGAAAAAAAAGGATAGTTTTCCCAAGAAATTTAATAAGTATTTTATCACGCATGTTAAACATGTATATGGTAAGGCCATATACTAATATGAAAAGGAAAAAACAATGGATACAGCGGCGACATTGGTGACTGGTATTCTATGGGGCATTCGTTTTTTATACTGCTGGTCATGGATGTAAAAGTAAGAAGCGAGCTTAAACTTCCTTTTAAGAAAACACCCATATCGTTTGAGACAATCAATCAGCTGGCCCTGGGGTAAGATAAGGAGACCTGCAGTGTATGCATTTCAATGAAGAAAGGCCTAAAATAGTGTTACGAAAAGTATCCTCCAGAATCGTGGGTGTTTACGGATGCAAAAACGAGTCCGAGTTTCTGGATAACTTACGTTTATTCACAAGCACAAAGTAAACAGGAACAGTATATAATCAAATAGCACTTAAATGCTCCACTCATTTCACAGAGAAAGTGATATTATTCACAGAATGTTGACGAAAGTAATTTCACAAAACTGCAGCTATTTTCAAATTATTGACAGAAGTCACAGTCCACTGTAGCTCATATACTGTCAACTATGTAGTCAACTGAACTCCAAAGGAGCGATGAGTCATTTTTATAGTCTCTCTATAGAAAATTCTGGAAATCTATCTGTAGAAATTTCCAGAATTATCTAATATCTCCTAGACTAATTATTATTTCGTGAAATTTCTGGAACATTCAGGAAGTTGCCAAATGTCAAAAATTGGCGATAAGCCGCCAAATCCGGCAACTCTTCTGACTCGGAATTTTATAAACCATAGGGTGACATTAGGGAAAGAATGTTCATACCGCTATCTTCTGGAGAAAACATTCCGATGGCACCATCTGGTCTGCGATAGCGACGAAAGACAAGACGGGGGACGCCAGTGAGAGAATATTACACGTTCACAACAATACTTATTTAAACCGTCCATTTTGTAAAAATTAGCGCAATACAAATTAGAACTGAAACAATAAAGAATATTCCTACGTATCCAAAATAATTTTACCTTTCAATTTATTTTTGTCTCCCTCCATTCTGTACTCTGTCGTACAACTATGAAAAGATACTGATTAATTATACTGATAATTACATAATCTTAATGTAAAAGTAATCAAAAGTACATATACTTAATAATACGCCTTACTGTTGAATCAACTAACAATAGCGACTCCTTTACTAACACTATGGACACCTAGATATAGCACCTGAAAGCATTATGGCATTTTGAAGCGTTTTATCCATAGGAGTTTTATCTCTTTTTTTCTGACTTCATCCTGCTAGCTCTCCAGCAATTAAACACTGCACATTAGATGCATTGAGTACATATGATGAGAATGCTACCCAGTTTGGATATTTCTTATAACCACACGTTTTACGATCATCGTTCCTGAGGTTTGAAATGCCCAGAAACGACCACGCGGCATGTAAACCTATGGGGTGAAAATATATGGAGGATGTAAACAACCTTGCTGCTCCAATCGGGAATCAAACCCTGTATCTCCGAAGTGGCTAGTCGACACTCTACAGTTGAACTATAGGGACAAAATTGCAAATTTCTATGTATCTTTGAAGTGGGCTCTGCAAGTAATAAGAGGTCGTTTCGAATTTCGATCTGGTGCTACATTTATACTTAATCAGAAAGAGGTAAATGTAGAGTTGTATATTAACACTAGCAGTATACCCGTTCTTCGTATGGAATATACAACTTAGAATTTACAATCATGTGCAAATTCCTATTGTATTCTAAATGACATTGTTATTCAAAACATTCTATTAAAATATTTAAATGAATACTCCTACAAAGACGTTTAAAAATATCTGTTCTCGTCATGCAATTTTACCTTCACAGGCAGATCTCAAAAACAAAACATCCTGGTGTGTACATCTGGTGTGTAAACAAATTGACACAAAATACGAAATGGAATTAATATATACGGAAATGAAAGCGCAAAAATTATATTGAAAGACACACTTGTACTACTCATATTCTCATAGCTTAGAAGATATGCACGTGTATTAAAACATATACATGTACTACAATATATGAGTAGGAAAAAAACTTTGCCAAAATAAAACAGATAACGTAAGAAATTGAAAATACCAATATTCTTCGTAATCTTTAAACCCGAAGGCTGTAATTGAATTCTCGTAATTGATTGTTTAGTTAAAAATATAATTTCTATAAAATTTATATTATATACATTTATTTATTATTTAAATCGGAAAAGATTGAATAAAAATTGTCTGCTGCATAAACACATTGAATTTAATTACAGCGACATGATACCATTTTATTCAAATAAATAGGCGGAAAAAACATTGCTATAACCATGGAAGGTTTAATTGCGCGTTTGCGCAAAATAATTTGCGCAAAATTTTGTGGATAGCCTTAGAATAGCTCCCCTTAAAATGTCCCCGCTTCCATGTTTCAAGTTTCTAGAATCAGGGGTTGTCAGGGTATTTTAATATCCTGACAACCCCTGATTCTAGAAACTTGAAACATGGAAGTGGGGACATTTTAAGTGAAGCTATTTTAAGGCTATCCACAAAATTTCATGAAATTCGGTCCAGCCGTTCTTCCGTGATGATGAGGCAAACACACACGCACTCACATAAACACACAAACAGGTGGATTTTCAATTTTTTCATATAAATAGTAGGAAAGTATAAGTAATAGAAATAGTATAAATAGTAGGAAATCTCGATAGGCTAAATTGACACCATTGTCTTATTATATTATTCTCTTTTTCAGTATCTAACCGTACAAATTTGCTAATTTATTTTATCTTTTGTTTAAATCATGCAGACTAATTAGCTACCTGTGATGCAACTCGGGCGGCGACAAAAACCATGCCAACAGAATCGGATGCAATGGCGAAAGAAACCACTCCCGCTCTAACTTATGTGTTAGCTCTATGTTTTCATCCAGAAAAAAAAATCTACATTGTTGGCGCCGAAATTGGCTGAGATATTTTATCAATGAATTGCTATACTTTAAGAATAAAGACCACCAAAAATTTTTGGACACACTTAAAAGTATTTTATTAAAATCTCCTTTTTACGACGTACAAAAATCACATGGCCATAGCGCTTTCAGGCATTACTATGCCCTTCATCAGTAGCGAAGTGAAAATAAGGGGTGAACATATGCTTAAATATTGGCCATAACCGTCCGACAAAAATTACATATTGAATTTGCATTTTTACATTTTTAAATACGAGGAAATTAAAATGTAATTTAATCATAACATATAATTACAGCAAAAGGAAAAAGGTTCATAAATTAAATGGTAACTAATAGGAATGTCGTCAAAAAACGAAATAAATCATCTACTAAATTTGCAAAAAATCATATAAAGGTTTGACACGTAGTGAGGCGCCCCGGTCGTCCATTTTGTTGCTCCAAGTCCTCTGGAAGAGCCGGACGGCCTGGGGCTTTCACGTAGTGAGGCGAAGTCATGCAGCATCGGGCGCGGTTAGTACTTGGGTGGGTGACCACCTGGGAACACCGCGTGCTGTTGGCACATTTCGGGCGCGGTAGCCCGGTGGTTTGCGCGCTGGATTTGCACGCTTCCACAACTTCCGCCGTGTTCATGCGAAGTACGATCACGTTAAACATGTGGGTCCGTAAGTACCTCTGAGAGGTTGGTAGTAGGGGAAAGAGGGTACGGCCCCTGTGGATACCTCCCCCACTGGGCTCCGTTCTAAATTGGGTGGCACGTCCAAACGGTTACCTTACACCTTTCTGGTAGGTCGGACGGTCTGGGTCTCAACAGCAAGGTAGTGAGTAGAGCTGGCCGTCCAAATGGTTGCTCGAGTCCTTAGGATGAGTCGGACGGCCTGGGTCTTCAACGTAGTGAGTCGAGAACCAGACGCCAAGCGTAACTAAGGATCTGTCTGAACGGGATCAAATTTGCAAATAGATTTACGGTAAAGATAAATAAAAAGGGATTCATAAAGTATAATATTACGGGAGTTATTGCAACTAATTAAAAGGAAAGTTTTATTAAACGCATGATGAAAATGATCATTAATAACAAACCGGACTGTAGCCATGGACAGTTTGCCATTTTTAACATCGCGAGCATGTTCAGCTAAACGAATACCGACAGTACGTTCAGTACTACCAATGTAGAATTTAAAGTTATTTTCGGGAGATAAAAGGGGTTGTTGTTGTTGTTGAAACCCAGACCGTCCGACCTACCAGAAAGATGTAAGGTAACTGTTTGGACGGTCGGGAAGTGCCACCCAATTCAGACCGGAGCCCCGTGGGGGAAGAGATAAAAGGGGTGATATAGTTTTATATTTAAGTTTGATAATATTAATTTCCTGCCCTTCTCCACCCTCCCACCTCCAAAGAAAAAGGGACTTTCCTACGGTCAACTAAATTAGGATGCTAGTTTTTTTAAAGGAATATCATGCCAAAAAGGGCGAATGCTACCGATAAAAGAATGTCTTCAATGGAATTCTTTCAGAATAGAAATCTAATATCTCAGACCCTGATAGATTATTGAAGGCCTTTCTAAGATCTGCGGATCGATACTTGGCTCATGAACATTTCTGAACGCTGCATGCGAAACACTGAAAGGGTTTGTTCACATGATGGTTCGCTCCTATTCTGCAGTGAAATACTGCAGAATTCTCGAAAATATTCGTGAGCAGCTGCTGGAACAAACGATCGGTCGCGTGTACCCCGATGCAAATGTCTTCATCATCATGCAAATATTTTTTAGAGGGAAAAAAAAGAGCCACATGCTTTGGAATGGACTCGAAAAGCGACTCACTGGTGAATGGTCACGAGGTTGCGTTCACCAGGATATCGTGGAACGCGAAAGAAAGGAAAAGAACTGAAATTAACAAGAGAAACGCAGACGCCATTCTGCTGTACTCGATAGTAAAATACTGAAAGGGGAGGGGGCATGCTCAACGACTGTAATTTTACGGGTCCTTAATGAGCCTTGCTGTGGATCCGAGTGAAAGACCACACATTGCCACAAAATCGACTTCATCTGCTGGTGTAGGTGCAAATGGTGCCCATTTCAGGTTTTCTTTTTTTTTCTGTTGTAAGCAATCATCCAAATAAAAGGGACATGACGCACTGCTGCAGTCCGGTTCCAACTAGGTATTTGCTGATGTGTTTCTTCCACCCCAAACGACCAACCTCAATGACTAATGTTAAGAAGACACACGCGTCATTCTGTGGAAATAAAAAACCAGTAGCCAATTTAGGTTTTGAAATGTTTTTTTTTTCTCTCTCTCTTCGAAATGATTTCAGCCGTTTTTGACAGGGATTTTCAAACCCTTTTCATCGCGACCCTCTTCTGCAGTTTAAAAAGATATTATGGCCTATTTTGGGCAATTCAAAAAGTACCCGTGGTTATTTTACCTTTTCAATTTCCATTTTTCTATGCAATAATAGTTCAGAGGCATATTTTCAAGTTAACATTATATGTTATAGCCACGCTTCCCCATTCAATATGAAGCCTACTCATTTAAAAAAAGTTCTGAACATCAAAAGCCATTTCAATTTGAACCATACAAATGGCACACATTTTACAGTTGCATTATCGAATTGTAGCATTATGGCATTATTTTTCAATTCTCTGATTTATAAAATAGCTAACAAACAATTTTGGTATTTGAAACGCAATTCGGTTACCTTAGTAACCACAGTAGAATCCAAAAACTATACACAAATTCGTTGATAAAATTTAACAAAAAATTGTCAGCCGTAACTATACATTAAAATATCTCAAAAACGTTTAATTATATACCCTTACAGTTAACTAAGAAATTTTAGAACATTTTTATTCTGCGCAGGATAATATATTCATTTTTCAGGTCTAGTCATTTACGAGTGATAGCTGTTAGAGCAAAAAATGTATGCGATTTACAAATTTATGGAACAAAATTCCGTGGTTTTACATTTTTCTCATTGCTTAAAAGTCAAGTTCCACGTGTATGCAAAGTTTCAAGTTTCTACCTTTAGTAGCTTTGGCTGTGTCATTCATCTTTTAGTCAGTCGGTTGTACTCAGCTGTGTGCATACAGGATGTCCCAAAAATGTCGACCTCGGCTTTTATTCCTTAAATATTGATCTTAGACATATATAATGAATTACAAAGTTACGTGAAAAAAGGTACAGAATTTTATGAAATCGATTAAAATTTTCAAAGGAATTAAATTTTAAGAAATACAATATTTAAATATTTATACGGTCCCCGTACAAAAACATTTCCAATGAGTAAAATGAGCTCCCATACACTAATAAGGTGATGTACATAATTTCATCATTTTATCATAAAAAGTCCCAGAGATATGAAAAGGCAAAAAATGGTGACTTAAACCACTTTTTGCTGTATCGACATGGGTTCTCAGAAGGGAAAAATCATGTCGGCAGATCGCGTTGCAGAGGTCATACACAAATTACGAAAGAAAACAATGATTACATAAATAAATAATAATTTTGATATTTATTGATACAAAAGTATCTACACTGTGTAGAAATAATAACTTTACACAAAGATTACAAATCTTGTTCAAAATGTTTTCCATCCATGCCAAAGATCCATTAAAGATAATAGGCAGATATTATTTGCCTATGATGCATTTCTGCGTTGCGTCATTTGTACTCTTGCTGTAAACATTTACATTTTAATGTGTGATTAATCCCTCACCCACTTTGTTTAAACATATTTCTGGGACTTTCTATGATAAAATGCTGAAATTTTGTACCTCGCCTTATTAGTATATGGGGCACATTTTACTCATTGGAAATGCTTTTGTACGGGGGACGTATAAAAATTTAAATTTTGTATTGCTTCAAATTTAATCCCCTGAAAATTTTTATCCATTTCATAAAATTCTGTACTTTTTTTAAGCAACTTTTTAATTTATTATATATGTCTAAGATCAATTTTTAAGGAATAAAAGCCGAGATTGGGATCCGCTGGAACACCCGGGGACCTATCCGCTGGGACACCCCTGTATATAATAATTAAAAAATAAATTCAAACGTAGTCGTAAAAGCTCCATATATGGAAGTGGTTTCAACGTGTACGTGCAGAGGACTGCAAAACCAGATCACTGAATTGGAACATGATTTTGCGTATCAATAGTTTTATTTGATTCTAGGTGACAAAAATAAACACCCATTTCACGAATAAATTTACCAAATAATGCCAGACAAATTCAAGTTTTGAACGGCCTTTGATTTTGGAAATTAATAAAGACATGTTTTATTGAAATAGAGTTAGAACATGAATAGCAGTTTTAAAAATGGATTGATTTAAACTAAAACTATCGGATTTATGCAAAATATTTAATATTTTAATTATTTATAACAGTGGCGGCTCGTGGTGTAACGCAGGTTAAGCACTGCTTCACTTCAAGCTATCTGCTCAATGGGTTATTATTATTGTTATTTGGCGAATTTTTCAGACTCGTTTGGCTATCTTTAAATAATATTTAACAACACTTGTGCCAGTAGCTCGATGTGCTTTGATGATGTTCGTTGTCGAGAAAAATGGAGAATCCCGCCACTGAATCTACTTCACCCATTTCTGAATTCAAGAGCCGCCACTGATTTATAATGGTAAACACATTGGACTATATTCCTTATGAATACAGTTTTTCTTATATCTATCTGTTGTTATGCTAGGTTTCCCGCAAGTATAGATGGTTTTTATGACGTCGCCATCGTCAAGCATACATAGTGTAGGATCATCCAGTAGACCATAATGACAGAAAGCATGATCACACAATTCGCCTTTAAAGGTATATATATTTTTTCACTACTAGAAGATTATATTAAACGTGACGTCACACGAAAACCATCTATATATAATAACTATCTAACGTAGAATATTTTGAAAGAAGGATCGTATAAGATACGATTCTACATACTGACGCTGAAAGCATGTTTTTATACTGACACTCAATGCATCACGCTGAAAGCATGGTGCCCATTGAAAGTATGTTTCATATACTGACGCTGAAAGCATGTTTCTATACTGGCACTGAAAGCATGGCGCATATTGAAAGTATATTTCATATTACTGACGCTGAACGCATGTTTCATGCAATAGAACAATAGATGATAGAACACATATAGTGGATGCATAAGCTTCTATATAATAATTGTCTAACGTTTTTTGTAATTCCGGACCCTCTAGAAACCTCCCGGACACCAAGAAGATTAAATCTTTGTACATTTATAGTATCATACTGTACAGAACCTATCTAATCCTCCCTCGCTCACTGAGAAAATTTAGTTTTTTGAAAATATTTTCGGTACCTTCCGGCATCCCCCTCGATGAACTAGAAGGTTGAATTTGACCTCACCTACAGCATTGGCCACGGAATGTAATCTGACGAATTCTAATTTTCGATTTCTCTCCTGAGAGAGGACAAAAGTTGGGAAGAGGGTGGAAAGACATTTCCGGACTCTTCAGAAGTCCTCCGATAATTTAGATGGAGGAATTTTTGCACATTTTGTAAAAAATCTTACTGCGCCAACCGGTAATCGAACCACGAATTTTCGCACTAACCAGCCGACGCTCCATCTCTGAGATTTAGGAATGGAATTGCAAGCTCTGCAAGAATTTGCAAGTTGACTCTGTAGCTTATAAAATCGACAGCGGAACAGAGCCTAATTTTCACCTCACTCCCTTTGGTGGATAAAATGGAGGGTTTTCGAGATATCTTTTCAGACTTTTCAGAAGCCGTCAGTGACCTAGAAGGTCGAATATTTTTTACACTTATATCGACCACGATGCATAACTTATATCTTAGTCGGATTTTCGCTTAAAACGACTATTTTTAAAGCTATTTGCCATACATACAAATAAAACTTAAAAATTAAGTTACAACCTTCTTTTTTTATTAAGTTTCACAGTCTCTGATGCAGGCTTAAATGCTAGCCTGTTATAATTCCCTTTCTATTAGAATCTAAGACCACCCTACAGTGAAGATCCAATTCAACAATCAATCCTATGTGCTCTGGCTTTTAATAATATCCAAATTTCTAGAGCTGGCGGAAGAAAAGCACATAAGTCAAAAACAAAGATTTTGAAAAATCGAAAAAAGAAAATTTTGATGCTTTCGGGAGAACTTTTTTTTTTAATTTTATTTTTTTGTTTTCAGAATACAAATGTAATTTTTATGGAGTTCGTTATGCATTTATGAGCTAAATAAATAATAACTTTTCTTAATTTATATTCTTTTACCCCACTGAAATCCGTACAAAATTTAATAAGTGTTTAAAGTTTTTCTTTTCTTAACATCTTAGAAGCCTAACTGACTTATATACTTTTCCCACAAGAAAGATCATACATTTCTTAAATCAAATATGTCATAAAAAAATTGGAATATTTGACTTACGTGCTTTTACCTCTAGATTTAACCTAGAACTTTCTTCATTACCCGTTGGTATCTTGAATCATCCTCTTGCGTATTCAGCTGGCAGATATCAAACACGCAAATAAAACAATAACAATGTAACTGGCAATGAAAATTATACATTTCCCCCCTCCTCCCCCCTTCGCCGTCCATCATTGAAGGAAAAGACGAGCCAGCAAAAAGTAACACAGTATTAAAGATTCTGACATACTTATTAACGTATTGGCAGGCAGAGTGCGAGAGCGCTTTTTAAGGCAGTGTCAGATATTGACACGCGTATCAGCAGAAAAGAGGAGGTTATCGTGGACGGGTGTGGAGGCGACTGACGATAGAACAATGCGGAGTCAAGTAGACGCGAGAATGTGATTTTCAGTTTTTTTTTTTTTTTTAAACAGGGTGAGGAGTGTAAAACTGTACATAAAACACTGAAAACAAAACCCGCCGCGTCTGACGAGCGAGGCGAATGACAGCTCTTTACATAACACATCCATAACTATATCTCAAGTACTAATAAAAGTAAAATGCCACTCAATTTCCTCATGCAATTATAATCCATATTGTTTAATATTGCTTGTTATTAGTATACGAGAATAAAAGTATTGTATCTTTTTATCGGCGTTCGTTCGCAGCTTATCCTGTTAAAATGTTTTATGAACATTCTTAAAAAAGATATTTCGTTGTAAGTTAGCAACTAGTGTGGTCACGACGAATAATTGGATATATTTGGCTGGTATATGTACTATTTCAAAACTTTTTGAATCCATAGTTCGGTTCAAATAATCATTTTCCCGCGTAGATTATATTCCATCATTGTGTTGTATTGGCTTTTTCTCATAGGAGTATGAAAAATCTCATTATCATCATCCAATCACTCAATCCAATCCCGCAAATTGTGAATAATTCCGAAATTTTACACAATATACGAGTACATCTAGAACATTTAGAAATAAACAAACTAGAAACATATACTACAAATTGTTAGGAATTAAAATAACATATTTTGTTTTTAAAATATACAAAACAATAATGCAATTAAAATTGTTATTTCATGAATTCTCAAAAAAAGTTTCAAAACAAATTAAAATTATATTATTCTATATGGACAAAACTGTGAAAAGAAAAGATATATACCGTATATATACTCGTGTATAAATTGTGAAATTTGGGACAAAAAAAAGGTTTCAAAGTGGGGGGTTGGGGGTAAACTTATACACGGCATATACAAAAAAAAAAAAAAAAAAAATCTTGTGTGTAGGGGGGAGATGGGGAGGAAATGTCTGAAAGTTATTCTTTTCCATGAAGCAATCCATCGATGCGGTAGTAATTATGCAATCGGGCACTCCGAATTTCTCTGCACTTCAAAACTCTCTAATAACATCATTTTAATTGTATTATTCTTTTTTTTTCTTTAAACAAAATATGTTATTAATATGTTATTTTAATTCCTAATGATTTGTAGTATATGTTTCTAGATTGTTTATTCCTAAATGTTCTGGATGTAATTATTTATCGAACATAATTATTTTGAAATGGTGTCAAAATATACACTTTGTGTGTATGCATATTTTTTACTGCAAAATGGATGTTGATGTTTATATATTTGATATTTTTGTTGAGATACTAGTCAAACAACAGTAGAACTTTGAAGTGTATAAAATATGCAATTTAGCTTCAAAGTGTAAGAAAATAATCCAACCAAGCACCTGTTTGTCAGTTGGTAAGCAAACATTCAAAACCTAAACCTGATGTCCAGGATAAGAATAATGACAACTATCATACAATAACATCATTTTAATTGCATTAATCTTTTGTATATTTTAAAAATAAAATATGTTATTAATATGTTATTTTAATTCCGAACAATTTGTTATATATGTTTCTAGTTTGTTTATTCTTAAGTGTTCTGGATGTAATTATTTTTCCAACATAATTATTTTGAAATGGTGTCAAAATATACATTTTGTGTGCATGTGTATTTTTTACTGCGAAATGGATGTTGATGTTTATATATTTTATATTTTTGTAGAGTTACTAGTTGTAGAACAGTAGGACTATGAAGTGTATAAAAATATGCAACTTAGCTTTAAAGTGTAAGAAAATAATCCAACCAGGCTCCTGTTTGTCAGTTGGTAAGCTAACACTCAAAACCTAAACCTGAAGTCCAGGTTAAGAATGGTGATAACTATCATATACAATAACATCAGTTTAATTGCATTATTCTTTTGTATATTTTATAAACAAAATATGTTATTAATATGCTATTTTAATTCCTAACGATTTGTAGTATATGTTTCTGGTTTGTTTATTCCTAAATGTTCTGAATGTAATTATTTATCCAACATAATTATTTTGAAATGGTGTCAAAATATACATTTTGTGTGCATGCGTACTTTTTACTGTGAAATGGATGTTGATGTTTATATATTTGATATTTTTGTAGAGATACTAGTCAAAGAACACTAGGACTTATGAAAGTATGGAGTGTATGAAAATATGCAATTTAGCTTCAAAGTGTAAGAAAATAATCCTACCAAGCACCTTTTTGTCAGTTGGTAAGCTAACATTCTCATTCAAAACCTAAACCTGAAGTCTAGGACAACTGTCATACAATAACATCATTTTAAAAACATTCTTTTTTTTTTATTGCAAAATATGCTATTAATATGTTATTTTAATTCCTAACGATTTGTAGTATATGTTTCTAGTTTGTTTTTTCCTATATGTTCTGAATGTAATTATTTATCCAACATAATTATTTTGATATAGTGTCAAAATATACATTTCGTGTGCATGCATATTTTTTACTGCAAAATGGATGTTGATGTTTATATTTTTATAGAGTTACTAGTCAGAGAACAGTGGGACTATGAAGTGTATAAAAATATGCAATTTAGCTTTAAAGTGTAAGAAAATAATCCTACAAAGCACCTGTTTGTCAGTTGGTAAGCTAACACTCAAAACCTAAACGTGAAGTCCAGGATCAGAAAAATGACACTTATCATACAATAACATCGTTTTAATTGCATTAATCTTACTTAAATCGTTTTAATTGTATTAATCTACACTTAAAATTTCGTGGTGGTAAGTTTGTACATTTTAGAGTTATCGCGTATCGACACACATGACACACCCACACACAGAAATGGACATTTTTTTAGAAAGGGTTCAAAATACATTGAACAAGAAAGATCAATCATACATAAAACATTGATTATGAAACACTTTAAAACTGCAATACAATTTTATTTAAACATTTCTAAAATGCGATACATTCAGCGGTAATATTTTTAAAATTATTACAATACTACATTAATTTATTATATTTGAAAACTTAAAACTTCATAAAAAAATGAAATTTATTCAAATGACGTCATTGAAATATAAATTGCAGAGTTTAAGCATCTCTAAAATGCGATATATTCAGAGGTAATATTTTTAAAATTATCACAATACTACAATAATTTGTTACATTTGAAAACTTAAAACTTTATCAAAAAAAATGAACGTTATTCAAATGACGTCATTGAAATATAAATCGCCTAGCTCTCTATGTAAAAGCAGTAAATATTTCATACATACACTTTTATTTCATTCCTTTCATTCATCCCAATACTACAATAATTTATTTTATTTAAAAACTTAAAACCATTGAGGTACAAGTAATTTAATCCTATGCTTAAAACTTCATCGAAAAAATCGTCTGCTTCTCTATGTAAAATCAATAAATGTTTCATTCATATCGGCTATATTGCAGGCTCCAGAGCTAAATAATTGTACGTTAAATGAAATTCAGCAATTCTTATACAACTCATCCTACAATTTTATTTGTTTACATTCTCCAGGAGTGAAAATTAGGCTTCGTTGTAGAAATAATCAAAGTTGGATGATCATTTAAACTCAAATATATTCTAATTGTGTTGTTTCAAAATATAGATGCGCAGAAATTAAGCAAAAAGAAAGCGATTTTAGGACGGATACAACACTAAATATAAATTAAAAATAACTTTAAAAATCACGATTTTGACACAAGATGGATGGCCTATTTTATTTTGAAATGGGTCACGTGATCTCTTCATATAATATGGGTATCATTATTATTATAATTTTTATTTAAAAATCTACCGAATATATTTTGCTAATTTTTTTTCATATTTTTTATAGGATAATTTGAATATATCCTAAAACTTTCGAAGCCATTTGTGAATTTTAAATTCTGTTAAAAAATGTTTGAAAAATGAGGTCCCATAGAGTTTAATGTATTTCATTTCTTCAACCCGGGTTCAGTCCAAAACTAATTGGGTGATAATATTCATTTATATTCCCAAAGGTCTCACAGACCGTCTGAACAACATACTAAAATTTCATTTTAATAAAGTCAATTTTACGGCAGTTATCGTGCGAATGGACAGACAGACAGACAGACAGAATGAACAAAGTCATAAACACTTTTCAACTATGTTGTAAAGTGTTAAGAAGTACCCTTTTTAGAAATTTGGCTTTGTGAAAAAAACAAACTTATTTTCATTCAATAAATGATTCTGAAAGTTATATTTTAAACGTTCTAGCTTTAAGAATCTGATGTGTGCAGCACATGATTTTCCCTACAGACTCAAATCCATTTTCTCTTTAATAATTTATTAAAGTGAGTGTAATGGCACACAATAACATGCATCGTTATTTGAAATGACACTGAATGGGTCCTTTTAATTCAATTTTGGTTTTAACTGGGTAACGAGACGTATTTTCAAAGGCGGCTTAGCAAAAATGCGAAAAAAAAAAACCTAAAATATCTCGAGAACGGCTCGTCCTGAAATAATAGGGTTGGTCTTATACTATTCATCGTCAAATATTATTTACAAAGCAAGCATTTATTTAATATATACATTTGAGCATACGTAGTCTTTTATTTTAGACTTGACCAATTTTGGGGGTTATTTCTATAAAAAGGGCAGGTTATGTTTTCTGAATCGTACCAACATGTAATGAGTACCAAGGTCACGCACAAATGAAATTGGGTCCAATAGGTTTTTGGCTAGAGTGGATACATACGATTTTTGCGGGCCATTTGGCGAAAAAAGGCAGGTTCTTTTATCCCGAATCGTACCATAATCTAATCACTAATCAGCACCAGGTGTAATCCACAAGTAACTTGCTTGCAAAATGTTATGAAATTGGGTAAATTATTTTTAAATTGGGTAAATATTAAGTCAGAGTGAGTGCATACATTGCACAGACAGACACACCCACACATACACAGAGATATGTCAGGGTAAAAATATTTTTTTCGTGTTCTCGAGTGCTTGAAACGTGTAGATCCGTCGAAAACCCGAGTTGCGATTTTCGACACGATTCCAATACTTACTTTCCCTATATACATTACGCTATATTGCAGGGAAAGTAATAAGTGCTGTTCATATTGACAATAAAATAAAATCTAATATTGCATCTGTCTCTGTAAATTTTGTGGGTGTTGCTTTTCTTAGATATGTTTTTGATTACTTCCAATTTATTGAAAGGCATTGCATAGATTTTTTTTTCTCTGTCGAAAGTTCTTCAAATCAAATTGCGAACTACTTAAATCAAGCTGCAAATGTAGATATGCTTTTTAAGGGTGATTCAAATATAAATTAATTAAATCGTGTGAATAACGGGCGGGTTGTCACCATACCCAAGGATGAGTAGATAAGATTCCCAGGGTTCAACTTGTAAATCCTACGAAGAAATGTCTTATAAACAAATGTCTTATTTTAGGGCTTACACTGAATTATTTGACATGAAAAATGTTCTCTAAAAGCGCTTAAGATCTACGAAGGACCTAACACGGCTCTTGGAACCAATGCCTAAACTATATCTTTCCTCCAGGAGGGGGATCCATCCATGCTTTTACACTCGTTTCTATTCTATACCTCAAGACATCCTATTATTGCCGCATTAAAAGGCAACGATTTCAAAATATCACAAGCTTTGATAAAATAATTTTATAAGAGGATACCTGTTATAGTAATATCTGCTAGATGAAAAGTTTTCTTGATAGTTTCTTTGTCCATTAGCATTTCAAATTTTAGAGTTTTGATTATACTTATTCCCTCTATATGGGTGTCTTATATTATCTTATATTGTTTTATATTGTCTTATATTGTTTTTATTCTCTTATATTGATGACAATGGAGGGTCAAGTGTTTTAGGCCACATACTAGGCAACATAGTTTAATATTAATCCTATTGGTTTCCTCGCATGAATTTTCTTGAATTGCGTTGATATTTTGACTTTGCATTGCCGTTTTTATAGCATTTATCTCTGCGGCTAAAGTTTGAATGATGAAATTTGTTGTATCTTGGTGTTCTAGTATTTTCTTCAATTTAGGTATTTCTATCATATTGATATTAATTAGTATTTGCTTCTCTTCAAGAACTTTTTCTAAGATTTTAGCAATTTTAGAGCTTTTAAAAATGTGGCATGTTCTCTATTTTTGTTTCTATTCTTACATCATTACTTGGTACTTCTGGAAATTTGGTGAGTGTCAAGGCTATCAATAAATTTTGCAGCATTTTTATCTAAAGTTTTGGTGTATTTTGCAGTAGCATTTTCAATGACCCCTGCGATATCATTAATGGATTGATTTGGGACCTGCGATATATATAGCATCAGATTGTTTTTGTAGTAATTCAAAATTTTGAGTTTTCTTTAATTTTGCAGTTAGTTTGGCTTTGAAGTTTTCATAATTGTCTATTTCTAAAATTTCCTGATTGTTAATCAAAAAATGCCTTTGATTAAAGATTTAATTATAATAAGTTTATTCTTGCTGTCCTCATTATCTTCAGCATATCCTCATTATCTTCAGCTTTAAATTCCTTTAATAATTAAATGAGGGGTAAATTGTTAAATTTTTATTTTCCTTCATCACTTCTACCAAATTTTGAATATCTTGTGTAAGCATTTTATTTTCATCATCATTATTATCTTTCTTAGTTCTTTTACTAGATTCCACAGTCAGTTAAATATTTAAATATCTATTGATTATTGACATTTTATAATTTTGAAAGGCTATTAAATGTGTGTATTTGTGTAATTTCATTTTGGGGGATACAGATTAATTATATGTATTACAATTAATAAGATATCAAATTATAACTAACTAAAATAGAAACTTGATAAGATATTTAAATATTTAACTGAATACAGAATCTTTAATCTGGCTGTAAAGTGTTTTCGACCTAAAAAAGTATAACTAAATAAATATAAAATTAAAAAAAATATAAACTTCATAAAAATTCTAGAATTATTCTTATTTTGTTTCCAAATACGCGTGCAATCATTATTTAACCAATTACTCAAATTATTCGCTCAATATTTGGACATGAAGTATCTAGAGGGGTAATGTGAGAGCTAACAGTTTTTTACGTTTTCTGGATTACAAAAATGACATTAACGTAAAACAAGAAAGATCAATCATGCATAAAGCATTGATAATAAAACACTTTCAAACCGAAATGCAATTTCATTTAAACATCTATAAAATACGATACATTCAGCTGTGATATTTTTTTAAATTATCACAGAACTACAATAATTTATTTTACTTAAACTTCATAGAAAGAAATGAACTTTATTCATATGACATCATCGAAATATAAACCGCCTGGCTCTCTATGTAAAAGTAGTGAATAATTCATTCACACATTTTTATTCCAGATTCCAGAGCTAAATAATTTTGAGTGAAAAAAATTCAGCAATTCATCTTACAATCACTTACAACTCCTCTTATAATCACTTGTTTACATCCATAAAAATTAAGTTTCGATGTAGAAATAAGCAAAGTTTGATGATCATTTAAACTCAAAAATATTGTCATTGCGTTGGCGCAGGGATATATATGTACAGAAAACAAGCAAAAATAAAGCGGTTTTAGGACGGATGCAAGACTCAATATAAATTTAAAACAACTATAAAAATCACGATTTTTACTCTGGGGAAAAAGATGGATGCCCTATTTTATTTTGAAGTGAGTCATTATTATATTACTTTAATTTTTATTTAAAAATCTACTGAACCTATTTCGCTAAAAAAAATTTATATATTTTATGGGATAATTTAAATATTTTCTTAAATTTTCGAAGCAATTTGTCAATTTTAACTTTATTTGAAAAAAGTTTGAAAAATGAGGTCCCATAGGGTTCAATAATTTCACTTTTTCCCTTATTTCACTTTTTCAACTCGGGTTCAATCCAAAACTAATTGGGTAATATTATTCATTTCCATATGTCCCACAGACACATACTAAACAACACTTAACAACATACTAAAATTTCATTTTGATAAAGTCATTTTTACGGCAGTTATCGTGAGAACGGACAGACAAGACATGCATACAGACAGACAGACAAATAGAATAAAGAAAGGCATAAACACTTTTCAACTATGTTGGAAAGTGTTAAAAAAGGATTGGATGTTACGATTCAATTAAACGAAATCAATTTAGAATGTGTGTGTGTATGAGGGGGGGGAGGTGTTTTCTGAGTATTCGACGGCGTTTAAAATAAATAGGGTTTCTGTATTTACAGATGGTAACACTCTTTTCACTATAGTGTCTATATATTTACAGACACACATACACATATATGTTACCTGAAGAACATCTAAATCCAGTTCAGGAATGCGAATTATCAATCCATTGAAAAATCTTGAATTTAAATTATCTTTCTTGCCACAACACTTTCCATATATATTATATTCTGTATGTCAGTAAGACATAAGTAATGTTAAATTAACTAGAAAAATAGAAAATAGTCAAAAGTTGATAATACTTACTCCACCGGAATCATCATTCAGAAAGTCTTAAACGGCGTGCTGTACAGGGAAACAGTCCACGGGAAACGGACCACACCACAGGGAAACAGTCGAACTTGGATTCGCAAACCTGCTCGGCCATCGTTGCGTTGGGACAATGCGCCGATCTGACAAAAAAACAAAAAAAAAACGACGTTCAAAAATTAGTTCGAAGTAAAGCCGTCGCCTTTAATACGACACGTATATTTGTTTTAGATGAAATAGAATGTGGAGGGATATTTCCTGTGCAGTCATCAGCATCAGTGAACCGGTTTCCCCATTGTTATTGTTCTTCATCACTAAAGCGCGGATTTTGATGACCTAAAAATTCACTAAAAATGCCCTTAAAATAGTGAAAAAATGTCTTAAAAAATGCCCTTAAAGTTTTACATTATTATGAACTTAAAAAAAGAACGACATGAAAAATAAATTTAGTTAATTCATGATACAAATTTCGAAAGTTTTGAGTAAATACAAATAATTTAAATTGTTGTAATAAAAAATGTATATGTATAAATACCTGACTTAAAACTTTTATTAGCCTGAACTGCGATAATTTAATTTCCCATGATAACATCGGAATTACATTGAATTATTAGGTGTTTCCTAATGTTCTCAAATGTAAAAGATCTTCTATTGTCGGAATATAAGTTTTTATACCGTGAAAGTACCTGTTTGCCCCACAAAACGGGAAGAAGTGTTGCGGCCCCGGGGGTTTGTTTGTAAAGATGCTAAAGACGGGAATTAGCAAAAACACCCATTGCAATAGAAAGTATAGAAAACTAAAAATGAAAAGAAAATCCCTAAATATAGGAAATCTTATAAAAATGCTAAATATTGCCTCAAAAATGCTAAAAATGCCCTGAAAAGGGAAATATTAAAAAAAATGCAGATTTCATCAAAATTCGCGCCTTATTCATCATCAAATAACCGGTAACCTACTCTACACTAGTAGCGACAAAGCTCATTATATGCCACATATTATCAAGTGTTTACAGTGAGCGATGAAGCATCATAATTACAACATAAATTGTTCGAAATTTTAGATTTTCACATTATTTCCTATGTTAATTAATTTTTCTATGTTAATTAATGAACTTTTTGATTATTAACATTATTTCCTATGAAGAAACAATGATTATCCCCGGCGTGGTAGTTATCTTAGTCTCTGAGATGAGAACAATGAATGGTAATTTGAACGACTGATTCTATACATGACCTTATGATGCATCAGTAATTTTCATCGATAAACTTGTATGCAATATTTATGTATATCGAATTGATATAATAGCAGCGTATCATATTAACAATCACTCTCAATATGCGGGTTTTTTCCTTTTTATTGATGTTTATTTTCATCTTAGAGAAAAAAAATAAACATAATATTTTGTTAAAATGGTGAAATTAATTCGACACATTATTATTGTCTTCTTAAAATGTATTCTTGAAAATTTCGTAACCTGTTCTATAAACGCTAAAAATGACTGCGCCTCGAAAAATACGTTTAAAGTAACCCCATTCAATACAACTAATATTTTCTAAATCAACCGAGTTATTTTTCCTCTACACTATGCTGCATGAACATTTTTTGTCCGAAATCTTTGACGTGCTCGTTCTCGGCTCCCAAAACACGAAGAGAGCTGAAACTCGATACACTGATTCATCTTCGCAGAACATTTTCATCTATTCCGATTTTCACATCATAACCTTACGTCATTTACGTACGTCATGTCTCTGTTTTTGACCTTTTCCAGTATTTTCTTTGCAAATAACAGTTTTACAATGTCTTAAACCCCATAGCAGTAACGCACGAAAAAGTAGAAAATAAATTTGAATGCTACAGAGAAATTGAACGAAATGGTTGATGTATACAGATTCAATTGAAAACAATCTATATAAATAAAATCGAAAATGTGTGTATTCTAATCATCATGAGAGAACGGCTACACCGAATTTCATGAATTTTTAACACTTTCCAACATAGTTGAAAAGTATTTATGACTTTGGTCATTCTGTCTGTCTGTCTGTTCGCACGATACCTGCCGTAAAAATGACTTTATCAGAATAAAATTTTAGTATGCTGTTGAGACGGTCTGTGGGACATATGGGAATGTACATGAATAATATCATTCAATTCGTTTTGGATTGAACCCGGGTTGAACAAATGAAATACATTGAATCTTATGGGACCTCATTTTTCAAGCATTTTTAAGCGAAGTTAAAATTCACAAATTGCTTCGGAAATTTTAGGAAATATTCAAATTCAGTAGTTTTTTAAATAAAACTTAAAATAATAATTACAGCCATTTAATATGAGGAAATCACGTGACCCACTTCAAAATAAAATAGAACATCCATCTTTTTTCCCAGGGCAAAAATCGTGATTTTAAAAGTTCTTTTAAATTCATATTAAGTGTTGCATCCGTCCTAAAACCGCTTTATATTTGCCTATTTTCTGTGCATCTATATTCTGCGCAAACACAATTACAATATTGAGTTTAAATGATCATCTAACTTTGATTATTTCTACAACGATGCCTAATTTTAATGGATTCAGAATGTAAACACGTGATTGTAAGCGAGTTGTATAAGAATTGCTAATTTTCTTTCACGCAAAATTATCTTACTCTGGAGTCTGAAATAAAAGTGCATAAATGATATATTCACTGCTTTTACATAGACAGACAGACGATTTAAATTTCGATGACGTCATTTAAATAAAGTTCATTTTTCCCCCATGAAGTTTTCAAATATAATAAATTATTGTAGTACTGTAATAATTTAAAATATATCACCGTTGAATGTATCGCATTTTAGAAATGTTTCAATGGCATTGCATTTCAATTAGAAATGGTCACAATCAATGCTTTATGCGTGATTGATCTTGTTATAATATTAATAACATTTAATAGATGACCTCTATAGCTATAGTTTTTTCTATACCTCTTTACAGTTACATTAGCTTTGTAGCAAATATAGATGAGATCTTATTTTATTACATCATTTATATTCTAAATTGAACCTTTCAGCGGAGGTTTCTGAAATAGGGTCATTCTGACATTCCTGCGTCTAAGTCTCTCCGCTCGCATATTGACTTATTAACCGATCTAATAACACATCCTCGATAAAAATCTCTCAGAGGCTGTACTTATCACTTTCCAGAAATTTCGCAACCTCCCCCCCCCCCCCCACTTTACGTGCTATGGGTACAAAAAGTAACATTCTGGAGAGAGAGAGAGAGAAGACCCGAATTAATTCTCGTTAACAAACAAATGCTGATCGCTCCCATTGCTCCCCCTGATTACGGTTTTTACGATGTCAGTCCTGCGAGCGATTACGGTTGTGAGGAGGCAGCGTAATGGCGGAGTAGGCCGTTAAGGGGGGTAAAAAATAAAAAATAAAATAAAAACGGAGCTTTTGGCAGGTGGCAATTAGAGGGGCGATAGGCCTGTCAGGGTAAATTTTGACAGAGAAATTTTTGCACCTAGGTGATTATTAGGATAGGGGGGATTTGGAAAAATTTTCACTCCGTGAATACCGGTTATTAAAGTTTTTGGTGTCAATGGTGGATCGTCAAGAACGAGGTAATGGACGAATATGAAAAAGCGCGAAAGTCTGTCAGTCTGTTTTTCCCTAGTCATTCTATGTTTCAGATGACAGAACCGCTCGAAGAGAAAATTAGCTTTTAACAAAGCTATTTCTAAGCTACGTAAAGAATTTGAATTTCAGGCCGGTTTATGTGTTGCTGGGGGAGTTCCCCCCCCCCCCCCCCACCCACCCACACACACACACTAAAGAATACAAAACAAGCAAATCGGAATGACACTGTATAAAGAACCTTACTGTCCCAACCGGGAATCGAACCCTGGATCTACTTTCTGGCCAGTCGACGCTCTACTGTTGAGCTATACCGGGACGAAATTGCAAGCTCTTATCATTGAAGTGGACTCTGCAACTATTACGACTTATCCTCTGGTATCGTAGGTGTACGCTCAGGATACAAAAATGAGTCCAAATTTCTGGATGATTAACACTTTTATTCACAAGCACAGCGTGAACTGGATCAGTATGCAGCAAGTACCTCGATAACTACCTCAGAAGATCACTCAACAACTTTCAAGCGCAGTCAAACAGCCATTCAATGCTCCACTTATTTCACAAAACAGCGGTTGCTATATTTTCAAAACATCGGCCATTTCACAAAACAACAGATACTATTATCAAAACATGGACGTATCTAACAATTCAATTAGTATCTAACAACTCAATATCACGTCAATTGTTCTTCAATTGAGTAATGACTCCTTTTATATTCTATTTTCTCCAGAGACTTTTAATTTTGTAGAAACTTCCTGAAGGGCTCGTATCTCGTAGAATATGTGTTATATCGTGCTACTTTGAGGAAGTTCTCGAACATTCGAAAAACCGATAAAACTCGCCAAATTACTAATATATCACTAAACCTAACACCCCTCCCTTCCGAACTTCAGCATAAAGCAACCTTAAATTCACGCCATAGGAATGGGTGCCTGTATAGGTGTTTTCTCCGTCTGATTGTAAAAAGAGACTTGAGTGAGGGCATTTTACACGTTCGCAGCAATACTCTCGTTGTAGTAATTAGTATCGGTGCACCAGTTTTGGTAAAAAAAAGCTATAGATAACTATCAGAAATATTTTAATTTATTTTAATATATAATTTTATTTTACGTAACCATTAGAAATACTTATTTTACTAATTTTTAACACTTTACAACATAATTGAAAAGTGTTTATGACTTTGTTCTTTCTGTCTGTCTGTCCGTTAGCACGATAACTGCCGTAAAAATGACTTTGTCAAAATGAAATTTTAGTATGTTTTTCAGACGGTCTGTGGGACCTATGGGAATATAAATAAATAATATCACCCAATTAGTTTTTTATTGACCCCGGGTTGAAAAAATGAAATACATTGAACCCTATGGGACATAATTTTTCAAACATTTTTTAAGCAAATTTAAAATTCACAAATTGCTTCGAAATTTTTAGAAAATATTCACATTATCCCATAAAATATATATGAAAAATTTCAATAAAATATGTTAAGTAGTTTTTTAATTAAAAATTATTTAATATAGAGAAAAAAACCAATTCAATTAAATTCTGACTTTTGAGATATCCTCCTGAAAGAAAAAAGATATATATTATATAATAAATATCTTTCCAAGACTTTAATGATTTTGTATATGAGAGAGACCTCACATTTTAAAATAAATTTGGTAGATAACAATTTTTCAAATTTTTTTTTAATTTTATATAACTCTTCATGATATACTTATTTGATGGCATTTTTAATGCACTTTCCTACGTTCTAGAGAATTAAAATTTAGTACACAGCTTAAATTTGTTGAACATTTTATTCTACAAAAATTTGGTGGATCTTTAAATATAGATCATACATTTTTTTCGAAATGGCCTGCAAATAATCCCCGTTCACTTCTATAAATCATTGTGATATTGTTAAAAATTCTGATGTGGGCAGTACATGTCTTTCCCTGCAGACTCATATTCACGTTCTCTTTATTTCTTCAATAATAATTTGAGTTTATCTGCACAAAATAACAGCCATAAGTATTTTAATTGACATTGAATTTGCACGTTAAACTTAAATTTGGTTCTCATTTGATAGCTGGACTTATTGTCAAAGATGGCATAGCGAAAACGCGAAAAAACTAAAATACCTCAAGAACGGCTAGTCATAGAGTAATGGGGTTAGTCTTATACTTTTTGTTGTCAAAAATCATGCATAAAATAAGCATTTAATTGATATAATTGAGCACACGTAGTCTTTTATTTTTTTTATATTTAACGATTTTTGAGGCCCATTTCGCAAAAATAGCCCGTTCCTTTTTCCCGAATCGTACTAAAATAACCTACAAATGATTTATATACCAAATTTTGTTAAATTTGGTATATAAATCAATTGTAGGTTATTGAAATATTATACACCAAATTTTGTTAAATTTGTTTCATTAGTTTTTAGATAGAGTGTATAAAGGCAATTTCTGCCGGCCATTTCGCAAAGAAGGCAGATTCTTTAATTACGAATCGTACTATAATCTAATGAACTGCAGGGTTTCCCACAAAAAACATACCTACCAAATTTTATGAAATTCGGTCCATTAGTTTTTCAATTAGAGTGGATGTAATATCCTCACAGACATACAGAAACATACACAGATACACTCTTACACACACAGACGTCTTCCTAAAAATAGTTTTTTCGTGTTTTAGAAGTCCCAAAACGTGATTGCAAATTGCTTCGAAATTTTTAGGAAATATTCACATTATCCCATAAAATATATAAAAAAAATGTCAGTAAAATATGCTAAGTAGTTTCTTAATTAAAAATTATTTATTATAGGGAAAAAAACAAATTCAATTAAATTCTGACTTTTGGGATATCCTCCAGAAAGAAAAAAGAGATATATTATATAATAAATATCTTTCCAAGAGTTTAATCATTTTGTATACGAGAGAGGCTATACATTTAAAAATAAATTTGGTAGATAACAATTTTTCAAATTTTTTTTTAATTTTATATAACTCTTCATGATATACTTATTTGATGGCATTTTTAATGCACTTTCCCACGTCCTAGAGAGTTAAAATTTGGTACACAGCTTAAATTTGTTGAACATTTTATTCTAAAAAAATTTGGTGGATCTTTAAATATAGATCCTACATTTTTTCCGAAATGGCCTGCAAATAATCCCCGTTCACTTCCATAAATCATTGTTGTAATATTGTTAAAATTTCTGATGTGGGCAGCACATGTCTTTCCCTGCAGATTTATATTCACGTTCTCTTTATTTCTTCAATAATAATTTGAGTTTATCTGCACAAAATAACAGCCATAAGTATTTTAAATGACATTGAATTTGCACGTTCAACTTAAATTTGGTTCTAATTTGATAGCTGGACTTATTGTCAAAGGTGGCGTAGCGAAAACGCGAAAAAAGAATATCTCAAGAACGGATAGTCCTAGAGTAATGGGGTTAGTCTTATTCTTTTTGTTGTCAAAAATCACGTATAAAATAGGAATTTAATTGATATAATTGAGCACACGTAGTCATTTATTTTTATATTTAACGATTTTTGAGGGCCATTTCGCAAAAATAGCCCGTTCCTTTTTCCTGAATCGTACTAGAATAACCTACAAATAATTTATGTACCAAATTTTGTTAAATTTGTTATATAAATCACTTGTAGATCATTGAAATATTATACACCAAATTTTGTTAAATTTGTTCCATTAGTTTTTAGCTAGAGTGGATAAAGGCAATTTCTGCCGGCCATTTCGCAAAGAAGGCAGATTCTTTTATTACGAATTGTACTATAATCTAATGAACATCAGGATTTACCCCAAAAAACAAACTTTCCAAATTTTATGGAATTCGGACCATTAGTTTTTCAATTAGAGTGGATGTAATATCCTCACAGACACACAGAAACATACACAGATACACTCTTACACACACAGACGTCTTCCTAAAAATAGTTTTTTCGTGTTTTAGAAGTCCCAAAACGTGTAGATCCTTCGAAAATTCGAGTTCCGATATTCAGCACGATTCCAATACTTTGAATGCAAACACATATATTATCTGCGTATTATCTGTGTATCTATATTCCGTGCCTATGCAATTAAAATAGTTGTGATTTTAAATGATCCCTAAACTTTTATTATTTCTTCAACGAAGCTTAATTTTAACTTATGCAGAATGCAAATATCTGAAGCGATTGTAAGGTAAGTTACATAAGAATTGCTGAATTTTTTTCACACAAAATTATTTAGTTCTGGAGTCTGGAATACAAGTTATATGAATGAAATATTTATTGATTTTGCAAAGAGAATCAGATGATTTATATTTCGATACAGTTTTAAATATTTAAGTACAATAAATTACTGTAGTACTGTGATAATGTAAAAGATATCACCACTGAATGTATCACATTTTAGAAATTTTTAAATGAAATTGCATTTCAGTTGGAAAGTGTTTCATAATCAATGCTTATGCATGATTGATCTTTCTTGTTTTTTAAAAAGTACAAACCTTTCTCATTGACTACATTAAACTAAACTAAACTAAACTAAACACTATAATTAAGACATTGCTTTCCATGGGTGATCTACCCTGCAAAAAAACATTAAATATATATAGTTTCATTTTCTTTCCAAGATGCTGACGATTCCCTGCTTTTACGTTTTTCGGCAATAACGTCAAAAACACAAGCATTTTTTTGTAACTATATTGTTATTTATCCAGGGGCAAGCAGCTCAAACAACCGCTTCGGACCTCATGTTTGCAGAGTGCATCACATTATTTTATTGTACATTATTTTATTTTTATTGGGCTTATCTTGCATTTTTTTTAAAAGACTCATTAGGGCACTATATATAGTACCTAATCCAATGTTTTCTTGGTATTTTATATAATTCTGCATTGTTTTATTGTCATTTTTATATCAGTTTATAGTGTTCTTTACAATGTTTTGTCTACAACCGAATTACAGTTGAGCATATTGGGTTGAGGGCGTGATTACCTATTGGGACAACGTAGTTTCGGACCAGGGCCCATCATTATATCATACAAATTTTGCATCATGCAAAGACCCCAAAAATATATCATGCAAAGGGCATTTTTTGGAAAAGGTAGAAATCTATTGCGTTAAAATAGTTTCGGACCATGGCCCATCATTATATCGTACAAATTTTATATCACACAAAGACCTCAAAAGTATATCATACAAAGGCCGTTTTTTCAGGAACGGTAGACATTTATTGAGACTAGGTAATTTTGGATCAAGGCCCATCATTATATCATAAAAAGGCCCCAAAAATATATCATACAAAGGTCATTTTTTGAAAAAGATAGACATTTATTGGGACAAGGTAGTTTCGGTCCAGAGCCCAACTTTATATCATATAAATTTTATATCATACAAAGGCCCCAAAAATATATCATACAAAAGCCAAAATTTTATATCATCCAACGGCCCCAAAAATATTGTTGACCCGGGTCCCAAAATTCTATTCCAGAACTTATAGTGAAAAGACTAACGTATAGGTTGTCTTTTATGAATGCATATTTTTTTTTAACTTGTAGAAACAACATATTTACATTATCGGATAACCTATTTTTCGGATTACTAATTTTCGGATGCGTGACGTTTTACTGTATATGTATTGTTCAGATGAGGCCATTTTATGAAAGTTCGCTTACTGGCCTCAGAAAATCTCGGGACGCTACTGCTAGTATCAAATTACTATACAATCAAGTTATCTCTAGTGCTTGGTACCACAAAAACGATGACAGCCATCATACGAACTTTCGTGATTATCTACAGTCAGCCATATTTTTTACTTTAGGACTTTTGGGTTCGGTAGTTTTAACAGCTTCCTTTGCTGTTAGTTTATTTTCGTCTGCAGCATTTACTTTAGGTTAGGCTTACTCAACAGACTTTTTCACTGCGGCGTCTTTGCTTTGCAAGCCAGAGAAATCTTCTCGTCTTTGACTTCCACACATTCGACTACAGTTTTAAGGTAGTTGCTAAACGGAGTTAGTAGATCCATATTGTTGAAATTATCTGTTGTTACTTTTCTCCTGGTCAGAAAGAAAAGCTACATTTACGAGTTCCACGGTATTCCCCACTTTTATGTATAGTATACAAGGTAATTAAAAAAAAGATGGGCCAAACTTTACGAGGTGGTAGTACACACAAACATTTTTCGGCATAGTTTACACAGTCGGAAATGATTACACCTTTCTGGTAGGTCGGACGGTCTGGGTCTCAAACAGTCGGAAATGAAACGCAAAGGCGCCAGTGGACGTTTAATGATGAAACCGATGAGGTGAGGCGAAAATACAAGAATGACTTAGAACTTATAAAATGACATTTAATGAACAATAATTACAGTAATGGCCCAAAAGAGAGACCACTAACCTGAATGCGCGTCTCACAGCGGCGATGAAGGGATTGGCGAACTCTCTCGAACAGACCAGGCATGTCGCGCACTTCGGCAGCAAGGGCCGAAATTCTGGCGACGAGTTCCTCTTCAGATTCAAGGGGCATATCATAGACAAGACTTTTCTTCTTCAACCAGAAAATAACAACCAGAATGACGTTTTTAAATTTGCGGGGAGGCCGCTTCTCAACGAGTAAGCGCCCTGTAGTAACTAACGCCTTTTATTTCCGAAGTATGACGAGTAAAGTATGACGAAAAATGCTTGGTTTGGTGTATACTACTATCTCGTAAAGTTTGGTCCATCGATTTTTAATCACCTTGCTGTTACTGCTATTGTTCTGAAAGCCGCGGACTCGCATGACCTTGACTACAAATTTGGCGGGTTTTTTTACTTACTTAGAGAACGCTAAAAAATAAATAAAACCGGCAGTGAGATTTTTCGGAAACTCTCTGAAACTTTCCATAGAAGATGTTTAAGACTTTCAGTAACAGTACTGGTTGAGTGATGTTAGTGACTTTTGATCTGTGAAAGTTCAGTCTATTTGTGATATTAAATTAGTCATTTCAGGATTCGATGTTCGTGTTTCTGAGCTTATTAAACATCTATCAATGAGATTTTTAATGTATGGGTTTTAAAGCATGATTTGAGTTCACAACTTTAATTAGCAATATCCTCAATTTTTTTATTTACAGCATCCAACTTTCATTTAGGTATCTGTAAGGAGGGGGAGGGAGAGGGGGTGTATTACCTCCCTTGTTACCTCGGGTGTGCCCTGATCACGAAAAATCATCCCCGGAGTCATTTCACTTTTAAAGTTAGTTTCCTTTATTACGACATTCAAAACAAGCAAACAAGAATTTGGTTCGACAGCTGATGTCACGATTCTCCTGTATGAAACGATTCAAAAAACAAATGCCTCTGCTTCGAGAAGACCAAATGGAGCAAACAATTTCAAAAACAAAATACGAGCCACACACGTTGTTCAACACGATGCTACTGGCATCCCCGAAGGAGAGGGGGGGGGGGGGAGTTGCAGCCGTAACTGCACGTCATGCATATTAAAAAATATGAAAGCATAAATATTACCACATCATCCAGCGTTGCCATAAAAAAAGCAAACAAGAATCGTAATTTTTCTGCTTCCCTGACATGGCATATAATTTCTTCGACAACCCTTAATTATCAAATCACCCTTCTGCGAGGAGATGAAGTTAGCCAATCACAACGGACTATCAATCAGGTGGGCGTGCCGTATTGGGTGGTGGGTTCGAATATTTTTTTCCCCAATCCCTAATCCCTATCCCCAATCTTTGTACTCAGAGATAAGTGGCGTGTGTAAATGGAATGATGGTGAAGGTACTAATGCAAACAATGGTTATGAGAATAAAGTTATATTGGTAAGATTTTATAAATAGAATAAAACAGAGATAAACCGCCATTTAATAAATGGGTCTATTTAGCAAATTTCTACATATAGCAATATTTTTGTAGAACATCCAACAACGAGATTTTCTTATAACCTTCGAGTAGAAAAAGCCAATTTAACAAAGTTTTTCTTTAAAACCAAACATTTTTGCACAATTACATTCGCGAAAATTTTTAGTCATTTTCGAAAAAACTTATTCGCAACTCAAGTGACTTACAGGCGGTCCTGCGAATTGACAACAAATAGCCCTGAATTTTGAAATCGTTGATTGGATGGTTGTTAAAGATGAACTTAAATCACCGGAAGGTGAGTAGGACCACTGAAATCACCCACTTTCGAGTCGAATTCGCTCGTAATACTACAATGAGATTTTTTTTTTCTATTGTGAAGCCATCTGGACAAACAGTTTTTATCCGGAAATGTGATAATCATGCCTTATTTCGGATGAAAAGTCGATATCGGTAAGCTCGATTTTTTTTGGAGGTGTCAATCTGAGTGAATTCTGCGTGAATTTCTGAGTGCGTTATGGCAGTGGGAGACGAAGTGCTTGCTCCTTGTTGATGTAGGAGGACAAAGATGTTCTGCGGCTGTGTTTACCCATCCAAGAAAAGCATTTAATTACCAAGGAGTAGATAGATTCCAAGAAAGGGTTATAAATATATATATATATTATTTTATTCAGTATTTATATACAGGTTGCCCTGTAAAGTTGTAAGTCAAATAAGTTTTCAATGCGTGAAGCTAGAGCCATGGAAACGAGCCATTGGTGTAGTAAAGTGGCCATGCGCTATCAGATGAGACTAGGGCAGCATTCCTAGCGGCAAAATTCGGAAATTAGCCATTCTATCTCGCAAACTACGAGAAAAACAGAAAATAAGCCAATTAGAAAGTTGTAGAGATCACCAAGTTAACTGAAAATGTCATTTCTTTAATACAAAAGCGCTATTTGCATAACCTACAGTTTAATTCAGAGTCTGTTCAATATATCCATCAATCGTCTACCACAATACATGTATCCTCCTACTGCAAAGAATGGGGGAAATGTATAATGTATTTTTTCCTGTTTTCCCTTTTGTTCATCCCCCCCATTAGAAGCTGAAAGGGGTAGAAGTCAAAAAGTCTCCATCACCAACTTTACAGATGGATATGTGAAGTATTAGGAAGTCGCAAGGAATACTGCCGTGCAGCTTTCAGAGAACTGAGTCCCAATTTTCCGTATATCAGTATCTTTTCGCAATTATCATCACTCGAACAGCCTGTCATGATCTTCTTTTTTCGACACGGCACCTCATCCAAAGTACACGCACAAAACACTTTGATCTGAAGATCGACGTCCGTTTATTGCTTCCCATGCTGTATCTGCAGAAGCGGTGTTGCGCCAAGGTTGCGCAGAATATCTTATGTGTGTTGCGCGTCTCAATCATCACATTAGTAACTCGTAGATATTCCGTATCGTTTGTTTCAACAAACTGTCATTTCTTACTCATTTAGCGATGATCTACAACTCTCTAATTGACTTATTTTCTATATTACTAATGTTTCCGAGATAGAAGAGGCTAACTTCAAAATTTTGCCGCTACCGCCAGTCCCCGCTGGATTCACTTTACTCCATCGATGCCTCATTTGCATAGCTCGCTTATTCAATACCATCATTCAAAATGCACCTGGCCAAATTTCAACTTTAGAATATAACAACTTTAAACAGCAACAACTTCGTACAACAACAAATTACAACTTTACCCCCCACATTGTGGAATCATTTTTTAATGCATAATTACTTTCCCTATATAGTATAATGTATGCAGGAAAAGTATTGTAACGAGGTCAAAAATTCGATTTCGAGTTTTCGACGGAAGAGCACGATTTAAGTATTCCTGAACTCGAATTGAACGTTTCTGAGGTGATGGCTGTGTGTATGTGGGTAAATGTGTGTATGTATGCGTGTATGTGTATGTATGTAAGTGTGTGTGTGTATGTATGTATGTGTGTATGTGTATGTATGCGCGTATATCAGTGTGTATGTGCGTATGTATGTCTCTCTGTGTGTTTATATTATATATATGTGTGTGTGTGTGTGTGTGGAGACGATATCTCGCGAAAGAAAGGAGCCTTTCGAACGAAATTGGGTTAAAAAATTATAATCCGTGAATCCTGAAAGCTTATTGATTTTAAACGCATGATCGGAACATCCCCAAATTTTCAAATAAAATTTTGAAATAAAAAATCATCAAAAAATCAGAACCTTCATCAATGTTACGTAAATGATCTTTTCTTATGTAATTCATTATTAGACCATAATTGACCCACATTTTTAGAACGGTAATTGAGATATGGCTGTTTTTTTTTTTCAAAAAAATTTACAAAAAAATCACATAAAATTAAAAAAGTATTATCTATTGTGAAACAGGTTCATTTTTCATATGTAATTATTCGATAAATATGTTCGTGGAACTAGTGCGTTCCATTCACGGGAGAAGATACTTTGTGTAATAGTTTTGCATTTTGACACCTAACAGTTATTCAACAGTTATTTATATATGAAATAAATGCTCCGCTCTCCGTTTGTCTATAACGAATTGGCGATTCCCTTGGCAACTCATTAAGCGAAATATCGCCAAGATGCCGATATTGAAAAAACGACACCAAACAGAAGAATTGATTATTAAAATATTTTAAACTATAGACTCTATTGCAATTCATTTCATTGCATAGGGAAAATCGCGTGATGTCCACATCAGATTTTTTAATAATAGTCTCTTAACTCTTAAATGATTTCTAACTTTTTTGCACATAAAAATTCACCCATAATTCTTAAATTCAGCAGATATGCATTTTACACTATATTGAATCATCGACGCATTGTTTACCAATTAGCATTTAAATAATATACGAATCATTAAAAGTCAATTAAGTAAAAATTTAATTGTTAAAACATTTTTCAACTCATGAATCATCTCGTATGTTAATTCATTATTTCGTTAAATTTAATGCTGAAAAACTTCTCATACATTACTCATTCCTTCTGGAACCAGAATAGTTGGGTAAAACATGCACCACCTAATATTCATTAAGAATATTTTAATGACACAGTTTGCCGTGGTGTGACGCCACACACGGTGTTGCCATTCTACACTCGAGAAACTTCGCGAATGCAAATGACTCGCAGCGCATTTATTTTAATTAATCTTCATTTTAATTTTGAATAAATCCATTACTTCGTCCGACTGGGTCACTTTTTAATGGGTTTCATTAGCATCGGCAATGAATAGAATCCTCGCTTTATGAAAATGTATCTATATGATTATTCAGATGCAAAATTTGTTATACATAGGAATGCAACATTAAAGTCTTAGATAAAACATATATAAATATTGGATTAAGATTTCTTTAATGAAAGTAAATAATCTGATGTGAGCAGTACGTGACTTCCCCTGCAGACTCAAATCCATTGTCTCTTTATTTCATCAATAATTCATTAAATTGAGTTTAATGACACCCAATAACACACATCATTCATTGAAAATACACTTAACTGACGTTTTTTTATTCAGCTTTCGATTTCATTCGGTAACTGATGGACCTATTCTCAAAACCGACGTAGCAAAAATGCGAAAAAAAAGGAAAATATCTCGAGAATTTTTTGACTTAAAAATACTTATTTCCTAAAAAAAAAAAAAATCACTTGCTAAGGTTTTATTTTCATTAAAGAAATTTAAAGAAAATATTTCATAGTTTAGGAACTGGCACAGAGTATAGGGACCGTAGCCAGGCAAGGGCCAAAAGGAACTGAGACCCCCCAACATATACTCAGCCCCCCCCCCTTCTCCTTATAAAAACATTCAATTTTCAATAGTGACATGAAATTTCATCCTAAGTTTGCATGAAAAATTGCTTGAGAATATTTTCCTTTATAAATGATTTCTTTCGTATAAGCATTATGGATTCTAAATTAGTTGATCAAAAGATAAAGTTATTTTTATACGTAGACTATTAACGATTAAAATTTTTAATCAATTAGCAGCTTCGCTACTAGTTAATATTATAGCATTCGTTGTACTGTTTAAGTATCAATATTGATGTTGAGTAGCTATATTGGTTTTCGCAGTCAGCTATTAGCTTACAAACTACATTATGAACCATTTAGAAAACTTTGTAATAGTAATATATACGAATTGAAATTTCTTATGATTAACGCGTGAAATCCCATGTCTGTTTATTTATATGTATGATCCTCTTATTCCGAAGCCAATCATTGACCTAGCACCCCGCGACTTTTTCTACAATTTCCAACATACTTGAACGCTGCTTATGACTTGGGTCATTTTGTCTGTCTGTCTGTCCGTCCTCACCATAACAGATGTAAAAATGACTTTATCAAAATGAAAATTTAGTATGTTGTTGATCTGGGGGACATGAAAATGAATAATATTACTTAGTTCTGGATTGAACCCGAGTTGAAAAAATGAAATACATGGAACCCTATGGGACCCAATGTTTCAAACATATTTTAAGCCGAGTTAAATGTTTCAAATTGCTTCAAAAATTTTAGAAAATATTCAAATTATCACATAAAATATATAAAAAATTTTCGGCAAAATAGGTTGGGTAGTTTTTAAATAAAAATTGAAATTATAATGACACCCAAGACGTATGAAGAGATCACGGAACTCATAGAAAAATAAAATATGCTATGTATTTTTTTTTCCTCTGTGTCAAGATCGTAGTGTTTAAACATCGTTTAAATTTATATTTAGTGTTGCATTCCTAAAACCTCTTTATTTTTCCGTATTATCTGTATATCTATATTCTGTACCAACGTCATTACAATTTTTTTTATTTTAAATGATCACTAAACTTTGATTATTTCTACAACGAAGCCTAATTTTAACGGATGCAGAATATAAGCAGTTCAATTTTCGAACGTGTGAATTGAATCTTATGGGACCGGACCCTCATAACATTTTAACCTACCTCTGTTGCTTTCTAATTTATGCGCCCGCGTAACGTGTGCTTTTCCGCATTTTCTTGTATTGGCTTCATACACTTATTGCTAAAATACTGATTGTTATACAAACGGTTTGATATATTTAGTGACCGCTATAGTAACTATTAATTTACAGCTGCTAATGGTTAATTGTCTCTACAGTATACGAGGGTTACACTGAAATTTTTGAGACAGGGGCAGACGATAAGCGCTAGAAAACAATTATTGGTCGGATATTTAAATTTGAACTCTTTTTTGTCCGCAAACGATAATTTGTGGCAACCATTACAATTTAGCTATCGTGGAATAAATTTTGGAAGAAAAGGAAATGGAGTTGACGCGAGAGCATTATCGAGCTATGATTTTCTATGATTTTAAAGTTGGGTTAAATCAAGGAAAATGTCTTCAACGTCTACCATTAGCATATGGAAGTGATACTCCATCTCGTACTACTGTATTCAGATGGTTTATAGAGTTTAGAAGAGGTCAAAATTCTCTCCTGGATGAAGAACACACTGGAAGATCTTTGTCAGCCGTAGACCCAAAAAATGTGTCGGCTATTCGAAATATGTTAATCGCTGTACCTACCAAATGATACAGAAGGAACTTAATATTGGATCCACAGCTACACCATGACATGATTCATGAAGAACTGCATATGAAAAAAATCAGTTTATCGTTGGGACTCCATAATTTAGCAGAACAGCTAAAAGCGAAGCATGTCAGAATCAGTGAAGAAACCCTCAATTTAGTTAATGCTTCTGCACACCGTATTGTTTCTAAAATCATAACGGGTGATGAAACGTACCGTTTTTGACGTTGTTTAAAAAAAGTACCACCATGCTGAATATAATTCTCATAAAGAGTGATATTTAGTAATTTTTTAAAAAGAAAATTTGAATATTTTAGGCTGATATTATATTTTTCAAAAATTCCTAAAATAATTCTATACAGATCATCTATATCAATATTATAAAACAAATGTTTGAAATCATAATAATAAATACTAGGAATATTAGTAAGAGTTTTTAATTTCTTAACTAATTCAAAACTGTTTTTTGCAATATGACAATTATTTGAGATTTCATCTGACAAGAATACTTCATTTAATATTTTTAATAATAATATTCCAGCATTAGTAATGTAAGAATTACTAATGCTGGAAATGCCCACTGGTAATGGTTCGAAATGCAACAGAGGATTTATGAAATTTGGGTACTAAAACAATATATGGAATATTATTACAACAACTTATATATATATATATATATATATATATATATATATAATAATAGAAGTTTGAAAATCCAATGAACGAAAAGTAAGAAGATGTAACACGATAAACCTAACTTTTTTAAAAACACCCACAGAATAAAATATAATACAGCAAATCATCAATCAAATGGATAAAAAATACAAAACACAAGCTATCAAGTTACAGAAAATCAACCAAATTAAAAGGTATGGAAACAAAAAAAGAAAAACTTAAGCTAAATTCAACTATCTAACAGGCTTACAAAACAAAAGTAAAAATCAACTAATCCTCAAGCAAATGGGAAAAAAATAAATAAAATAAATATCGAATCAACAAGTCAATGAAAAATATAAAGGTATGGAATCGAAATAAGTATAACAAACGAAATCAAGCACAAACGCATTACACGTGGACGAGGCTCTAAGCCTAAATCATGAATTGTTAACCTCTACAAAAATCTAATCATGTCCAAGTTTTTTGTAGAAGCAAACACAAAAATGTATGTTTCTGAAGAAATAGATAGATTAAATCTATAAACTATTTCTACTTGGACGACATACATAAAGAAGGAATAAAAAAGAAAAAATGAATACCTGGAAAAAGCACAGCGTATGTACAATCGAGTCAATACAGGGTACACTGATAGAAGAGACCAGTGTTGCCATTCGTAAAGAAAAAAATAAAAAACCATTTACTGTTGCCATTCATAAGAATTGAAAAACTGTGAAGCGAAATATTAAGAAAAAGTATTAATATACAAAAAGAGCTACTAAAAAGAGGGGCAAATAATAGTAATGCTGAAGTGGGAAGTGAATGAAAAAAAAAAAAAAAAAAAAAAAAAAACACAAGAGAATGGAGATGTCTGGCTAATATAAGATACTATGAATAGAATTATATGATACTATGAAAAGAATTATAAAAATCCAGCTATTTTAAATTTTTTAACAATACTATTTACTAAATAAGAGGGATATTTATATAAATTACTAGTAATTTTGAGATTATTGATATGCATAGCATGAAATTTTTTATCAGATAATCTATAAATTCTAAAAAGCTGATTGAGTATAATATTTCTAAACAATTGAATCGAGTTACAGGAATTAAAAGGTAAGATTTTATTAATATTAAAATTATAAAAGTCTTTTTTATCATATAAATTTGTAACAATTCTATTAGAAGGATCAATAAAAAGATTTAAATCCAAAAAATTAACATTTTTACTAATAGTAGCTTCATTAGGAATTAATTCCAAATTGTCTGGATAGTAATCTATATCTATGAGATAATTTTCTGTATGTACTAAGCAAATCAGATCATCAACATATCTGTAAAAAGTATAATCTATTGAAGTAAATGACTTTTCATAATGATAAAGGTATAAATTAGCTAGCATACTGCTACTGCAGCCACCCTGTGGAACTCCTGAGACTTGTAAGTATAATTTATTTCCTTGAAAAATATAATTATTGAAAATAACAAAGTGAAGAAGTTTAGGAAAATTTATAAATTTAATTTGATTTGAAAGAGGTGTAATATAAGCATTATATAGAGCTAAAATAACATCATATAGATCAGATATCTTAATATTATTAAAAAGATCTTTAAAATCAAAAGTTTGAAATCCTATTATTTTTCTAAGAGATGTTAATTTATTCTTTAATTCTTTACTATTATTTAGAATATGGTAATTATTGCTAGTCTGGCTTAAACTATTATTTATTAGATTTAAAGAATTTAGTAATAATTTACTCGCAGTAGTAGAGTAAGTATTATGGCCACTAGTAACTGTTCTAAATTTAATAGGATTTTTATGAAATTTTGGAATAAGCACTATATAAGGAAATTTAAGATATTTATATTTAATATTTAAATCACTATACATATTGATAATTTTCAATTTAATACTATTGATGGAATGTAAATCAGGTTTAAAAAGACTATTATTTTTTAAATAATCTAACAGAAATTGAATATAAAATTTTTTACAGATAATAGCATAATTATTAGAGGCTTTATCAACATAGGTGATAACAAAGGATCTTTGTAAATCATTAATGGAATGTTTAATATTATCAATATTATATAAAGATCTAGACAATTTAATATCTCTAATAGCATTTTTAATTGATTCTAATATAGTAAATTTCCACATATTAAATGCCTCTAATGGCAGAGCGTATTTACAAGCTAATTTATATATATATTTATCAAGATCTAGATTAATTGATTTTAAAACTTTAAAAGAATTATTACAAGAAGGTATCCTAAATTTAGTATATATATATATATAGCGGCTAATAATATGGGAAACAAAATTTATAATTATTTATTATTTATATAATTAAATAAAAATGAATAATAATAAAATAAAATAAAAAAATGTGAAAAATAATAAAATCGGAAAAATAAGATACATTAACATTTAATGTTTTGATTTTTATTTTCGACAAAAATATGTAATTTTAGCCAGTTTGATACTACGATTTGAGCCCCCTTATAATGGTGTTAGTGGCATTCTCGTTTATTCATTTCTTCTATGAATCACTTGTTTAGTAAGAATTTTCATCTATGCTTCACGTTCATATTCTGTTCTCCTTATATGGGTAATTGTCCTGTCTCGTACTCTAACTCACTGGACGGGTTCAGGGAAGGTAAATGTAACCGTTTGTTATACCTCCCATGATATATTTAGTCATCTTTTTCCGGTGCTTCTCGACTTTTCTCATTCTGTTGCACCTGATCGCACTTACGATAGGTCCTGCCTCATGGTAATACTTGATTTCCTATTTCTTCAATTCTTCTCTTTTAGTGCCTGTAGTCTGAGTTTTGGCATTATAGTAACTTACTACTGCCAAATCTGAAACAGGCATTTGTTTGAGTTTATTAGAATTAAATGCCCAGACTTGAAGAAGAATTTAATTCTGGTTAATCTTCAAAATTGAGCCGGTGCTGTTCATTTTATTATCGGCATTGTGGCCGTGGTTTGAATGCTTTGGTGATTTTAATATTTCATCATTACTTGGAATTGGTTATTATTATTATCATATTTTTCTGATTATATATCTGATTATATATCAAATTGTAAATCCAATGTTAGAATGTAAGTAGTAACTCATAATACACTATTCCAAATTTTTCTACAAAATACAAAGAAATAAAAGAAATTCAAACATAATGAGGAAATTATAAAGCGTAACGCAGGTCATAAAGACAAAGACAATCAACAAATTTCAAAGGTGAGGTATGAAAATAGGAATACAAAAAATCAAGCAATAAAGCTTGCACGTGGAAGAGCTTTAGGCTTAAGGTAAGTTCATTTCGAAAAAATTCTTGTCAAGCCTATATATCCCTTCGAAATGAACACAAAAATGCTTGTCTCTGTAACACAAGATAGATTTTATCTATAAACTTGTGTTATATGGACGACAAGCATATAGATTGGAAAAATAAAGGAAACATAAATACCTTAAAATACACTTCATTAGTACAACCATGACGAGCAAAATATGACTAGTCCTATGTTGCCATATGCAGAAATGAAAAGATGTAATTTGCTGTTGCCAAAGAGAGTAATAAAAACCGTACTGCGTAAAAGCAATAAAATGAGATATTCTACAGTTAAAGCTGCAAAATAAAAAGATGAATATATAATAAATTCAAGAGAATGTAGAAGTACGGCTAAAATAAGATACTAAGGAGAGATTAAGAGAATATTAGGCTAATCGAAACTTATTAACTATACCATTTACTAAATATGCAGAATATTTATAAAATTTACTGGTAATTTTGAGGTTATTAATGTGCAAAGCATGAAATTTTTTATCTGATAATCTATAAATTCTAAAAAGTTGATTAAGTATAATATTTCTAAACAATTGAATCGAGTTGCAGGAATTAAATGGTAATAATTTATTATTATTAAATTTAAAAAAATCTTTTTTTGTCATATAAATTAGTAACTATCCCATTAGTAAGTTCTATAATTAGATTTAAATCCAAATAATAAATATTATTACTAATAGTAGTTTCATTAGGTATTAATTCCAAATTATCCGGATAGAAATCTATATCTATGACAAAGTTATCTGTAAATACAAGACAAATCAGATCATCTACATATCTGTAAATTTTATAATCTGTTGAAGTAAAGAATTTTTCATATTGATATAGGTATAAATGAGCTAACATACTGCTACTACAGCCACCTTGTGGAACACCCGAGACTTGTAAGTATAATTTATTACCTTGAACGATATATAATTGAAAAATGTGATACACCGACATGTCCGTAACATTCCTCCTGATATGCTAAGAGCTACTCTTGAGAAAGCAGTAATGCGATTTAACTTGCTTTCAGAAAATGGTGGAAGCCACATTGAACATGATTTGTAACACCTTTTAGAAACGATTAAAAAGTTTTTAAACCGATGTCTTCATGTCTTATTTCGTTTAACAATATTGCATACAGCGCCATTCCCAGCTGACGGTGAGTTTTTGAACTTTTTTTTTTTTTGCGGAAAATAAAATCCCATGACTTCCTGTAAACTAAACTATTCCCAAGTTTGATAACATTCTATCCAGTAGTTTTCCTTTTATGGCCATTTTAAAGTGGAACTTTAATTGTAAAGACCCTGTATATATATATATATATATATATATATATATATATATATATATATATATATATATATATATATATATATATATAATAAAAAATATAAAAGTAAATAAATAAAAATAGTAAGACAAATTTAAACATGATCAGTGTCATACCCTGGTTCAAAAACAATACGGAGGAAAGTAAAGTAAAGAGGATATGAAAGGAAATATCAGACATAAGGAAAACAATGCTACCATATAAGGCAAAATGAACGAAATTTTAAAATATCAATAATACACATGAACTTATTAACATTCAAGAGCGATACATGCAAATCAAGTTCAAAATCAAGTTCAAAAATCAAAGGATTATTAAAATCTGGAGGCTTAAAATATTGAAATGACAAAAATAATAATAAGAGAAAAGATGCAATCTGGAAATATGAAATTGGATAGAACCTCTGTAGATCCAGCTTTTCAAGGATCTTTGCATCCACAGAGGTTCCAAATTTGTTTAGCTCAACGATACAGCCACATGGCCGAAATATCGTCATATATATATATATATATATATATATATATATATATATATATATGTATATATATATATATATATATATGTATATATATATATATATATATATACACTCGTAGTATATATAATGTCTGTCTGTGAAATGAATGTATCCACTCTAATTAAAAATATAATTGATCAAATTTCATAAAATTTGGTAAGCAAGTCTCTTGTGAGTGATGATGGTGCTGATTAGATTTTAGTACTATTCGGGATAAAAGAACCTGCCTATTTGCCCTTTTTTGTGAATCGGCCCATAAAAACTGTCCGTATCCATTCTAGCTAAAAAGCTAGTTGACTCAATTTTACACAATTGGGTAGATAAATCACGTGTGGGTCACCCTGGTGCTCATCAGATTTTAGTACGATTCTGAAAAGAATAACTGTGTTTTTTTTTCCCGAAATGGCCCGCAAAAGTCGTCAAAATATAAGATAAAAACTACGTATACTGAAATATATCCATTAAATGCTTATTTTAAACGTAATTTTTGACGATGAAAAGAATAAGACCCACTTCATTACACTAGGACTGACCGTCCTCGAGATATTTTAGTTTTTTCGTATTTTCGCTACGCCACCTTTGAAAATAAGTACAGTTACCCAATGAAAACAAAAATTGAAGTAAAAGTGCACATTCAGGGTCATTTGAAATAATGATGGGTGTTATTGCGTGCCATTCAACTCAATACAATGAATTCTTGAAGAAATAAAGAGAACGCGAATATGAGTCTGAAGGGAAAGTCATGTGCTGGCCACATCAGATTTTTAGATATCTTACAACAATGGGACATTTCGAGTCATTCCGGGCATCCATTAGAAGGAAGATCAACTTAATTTTGATGAAATATTGTATTGTCATCGCAAATACGCATGTGTGCAAAATTTCCAGAAAATTGGCTCCGTAGAAGTGGGTCAAATATTAACTTCAAGAATTGACCCACACAGACGGAGAAACCAACCTAAATAAAACCAAGTATAAAAAAATGCTTCAGTTTATCAATATCAGGTTATCATTAACATCTCTAATTCAAGGAAAACAAAATATTTAAAAATCAACTAAACACCATCAATAAAAAAAAAAATCATCATTAAAACATATCTCAGCTTATTATATAAATGAACCTCGTATAAATTCATTATTTCATAAATTTTACAACTCCCCGAAAAGGTTTTCATACATTATTTATACCTTTTAAACAGAAACCTGGGAATTCTCAGTAAAACAAGCACCACTCGGTGTTCATTACGGAAATTTTAATTAACTGTTTGTCGTGGTGCGACGTCACGCACCGTGACGCCATTCAATACCCAAGGAACTTCCAGAATGCAAATAACTTAGATCGCATTTATTTTAATTAATCTTCATTTTACTTTTTAATAAATCAATTAATTACTTTGTCCGAATGCATAGATATGTATATTTTTTTTCTCCCTCAGGTTTCCTGAGCATTGGTCATTAATATGCTCTTGTGATTTCCTAAGATGGCAATTCTTTGATTATTCAAAAGCATTATCTCTTATAATTAAAACTGAATGATTCTTTTGACAATTAAATTATTTGATGAAGAAAAATGTACGTTTACAAGATCTACGGTTCTATGGAATGAATGCAAAACCGATGGTGGTGGTGGGGATAACTAGCCTATATGCATTCGTTTATACAGGGTGAGTCGGAATTGTTTTTACAAAAGCAGAGGGGTGATAGTACCCCATCAGACGAGCAATAATTACCATGGAACATGGGGTCGCATTGCACTCTGAGAGGCAGAAAAGTGGCACGACGAACCTCGTCGAGCATGACGCAGTCAGCGCCTCGGACGTCATTGTGTACCTTCATACGTAGTATCCTCTACGCCAGACACGAACGCAGTTACCGTATACAAATGTCCAGGGAGCAGAATCAGCATAACTGGCTCCTAGTAGGTTCCGGCGATAGCCAATCAGAGCACACGTTGCCCTTTAAAAACCGGCACAACTTCAACGCTGCAAGTTATTCCCACTGGACTTTTTCTTCTGGGGCCACATGAAATCTTTAGTGTACGAGACGCCTATGGACTCGGTGGAAGATCTCGTCGCGCGCATCGTTGTTGCCGCAGACCACATGAACACAACACACGGAATCTTCGCGAGGGTGCGTCAGTCATTCCTTCGCCGGTGTGAACTGTGCAACGACACGCATGGTCGCCACCGGCCACACAATTTGTTACCATAAACCCCTGGGTTGGTCGTGTGGTCTGGGCCTTCAACGCATGGTCGCCACTTTGAGCACTTGCTGTGAGTTTGTCGTTGCACAATAAATCTGTTTGTGTAACGTTTGGTATCGTTCATTCGCTTTCCCGACACTGGGGTACGTGCAGGTTCGTATTCTAATTTTACTCTTTTCTGCCTCTGTGAGTGCAATGCGACCCTATGTTCCATGGTAATTATTGCTCGTCTGGTGGGGTACTATCACCCCTCTGCTTTTGTAAAAACAATTCCGACTCACTCTGTATATCATTAGGAATTTTATTACTGCATTTTATAATATAGTATGGTATGATATATAAAAGAGATAGAGTTATTTGACGAGAATGAAAAATAAATTATATACATCACATTTTTTCTACCAGTTTAGACCAATGATTCTCAAATGGTGTGTCGCGAAACTACAGTGTGGCTGTGTTGCGAGAAAATCAACTAAAATATTTTCTTTAAAATGGGAAAACACGAAGAAATATAAAGTATATATTAAATATTTTTAACAACGTTATACGTGATGAGTGTTGAATAATTTATATACCCTCGGTTAGGATTCTAAAAATATTTCTCTAACTGCGATTCGCCAAATCCATCATAGTCGGGGCTAGCATACACCGAATCCTGAGGATTCAAGTCTCTACTTCATTAGTGTCACATACTGTATGAGTGTACCGTAGTATCTCATACGGCGAAATTAGCTTTATTAACTTTTGCAACCTAACCTTTGTACTTATGTTTCATTATGCTATCCAACTACAAATTTATACAGTTACACACACATACACACACACACATACACACATATATATATATATATATATATATATATATACATATATATAATGTGGGCCGGTGCTGTTGTTTTCTCTTATCGGCATTATGGCCGTGATTTTGCTTCTATGATAATGTTAATATTACTTGAGTTTTCTTATTATTACATTTTTCTAATATATATATAATTAATAAAAATTATGTACAATAAAACTTATGTAGAATAAATGAAGCGAATTTATTTACTTATATATATATATATATATATATATATATATATATATATATTTGAAATGTAATAATAAGAATTATGTAAAAATAAAAAAATAAAATAAAAATACAATTCAAGTAATATTAACATCACCATAGAAGCAAATTCACGGCCATAATGCCGATAAGAGAAAAGAACAGAACCTTCCCAAATTCGATGATTAATCAGAATTAAATTCCTCTTCAGGTCTGAGTATTTAACTCTAATTAACCCAAACAAATGCCTGTTTCAGATTAAGCAATAGTACATTACTATAAATGCTTAAACTCAGACTACAGGCATCAAAAAATGAAAAAAGGATACATTAAGAAAATTGTATTACCATGCGGCATGAATCATTCTTCTTCTACCACGTGTATACACGATCAACCTCAACAACTTAATCTAGAAGCACCGGAATGAACAAGTCGAAATTCTACCAGGGAGGTAGTACGAACGTTCACAGAAATACTCCCAAACCCGTCCAGTGAGTCTAAGCTGGAGACTGGACAAGCAATTCAGAATACAACTTCCCAAACATGCAGAACTGAATATGAATATGAATCATAGATGAAAATTCCTACTAAACAAGAATCAATAGGAAAACTGGATAATCGAGAATGCCACTATACACCATTATAAGGGCGCACAAAACGTAGTTTCAATACTGACAAAAGTTACATTTTTTTGCGAAAATAAAATTCAAAACATTAATGCATCTTATTTTCAGGGTGTCCAGTGCTATCGGTGCCCAATGGCTATTTCCTCAACCGTTAGTCACAGAGATACACGTCCAATTGCAAAATTGTTTTAAATTTTAAAATCTATTATCTTAGAAACAGTTTAAATCAATAAACGCATTTCTGAAAGAAATACGACATATAAATTTTTATACAGTCCCCCGATCCCACCAATTATATTTAGGAAAATCATCCTCATACAATTTTATGCAAAATAAAAAAATCATCCTTTTACGACCAAAATTGACCGACTTATAGCTGTTTAAAGTTGGAGCACTTTTTGCGCTAAGAAATGGTCGACACGTTCCCTGATTGGTTGGTTGCCTCAAACGGGACATTTTTATGCGCGGAAAAGCGACTTAAGTCATAAAGTTTAATGCTTCATAACTCGGTGAATTTGGGTTGCAAAAGGAATATTTTTTTATTTTGCATGAAATTGTATGAGGATGATTTTTCTAAATATCATTGGTAGGACCGGGGGACCGTAGAAAACCCAGACCACACGACCAACCCATAGGCTTATGGTAGCTTTCTGTGTGGCCGGGACCGGGGGACCGTATAAAATTTTATATTTCGTATTTCTTTCAGAAATGTATTTATTGATTTAAACTGTTTCTAAGATAATAGATTTTAAAATTTAAAACATTTCTGCAATTGGAAGTATATCGCTGTGATTAACGGTTGAGGAAATAGCCATAGGGCACCGATAGCACTGGACACCACGTATATATTGTATCCCTATCCAACCACAAATTTATACAGTTACATATATATATATAATTGAAGAATTTTTATTTTACTTGCATTATATATAGAGATTGATAATTAATTGAAATCAAAAAATTGATATCAAAATTGACTATCCGACAAGCTGTTGAAGAATATAACAAGAAAGATCAATCATGCTTAAAGCACTGATTATGAAACACTTTCCAACTTCAATGCAATTTTATTTAAATAAGTCTAAAATGCAATACATTCCTCGGTAATATTTCAAAACTTATCACAATACTACATTTATTTATTATATTTGAAAACTTAAACCTTCATCGAAAAAAATGAACTTCATTCAATTGACGGCATTGAAATATAAATGGCCTGATTTAAACATCTCTAAAATGTGATACATTCCTCGGTAATAATTTTAGAATTATCATAATACTACGATAATTTATTATATTTGAAAACTTCATCGAAAACAACTGAAATTCATTCGAATGACGTCATAGAAAAAATAACACGCCTGGCTCTCTCTGTAAAAGCAGCATTTCATTCATAAATAATTTCCCATTCATGTCATTCATATCACAATACTATAATAATTTATTTTATTTTAAAATTAAGACCATGGAGCTACAAGTAATTAAACTCTATGCGTAAAACTTCATCGAAAAAAAAATCGTCCTTCTCTTTGTAAAATCAATGAATATTTCATTCATATCAGCTATGCAGACTCCATGAACTAAATGATTTTGTGTTAAAGAAATACAGCAACTCTAATACAACTCATTCTACATATTTTGCTGTTTACATTTTACATAGGTGAAAAATAGGCTTCGTTGTAGAAATAATGAGCAAAGAATTTAAGCAAAAATAAAGTGGTTTTAGGACGGATACAACACTCAATATGAATTAAAAAGAACTTTAAAAATCACGATTTTGAGACAAGATGGATGCCATATATCATTTTGAAGTGGGTTACGTGATCTTTTCATATCATGGTCACGTGATTGCTTCATATAAGAGGTGTTATTATTAAATTTTTATTTAAAAAACTACTGAATATATTTCGCTGAATTTTTTTTTTTATATATTTTATGGAACAATTTGGATATTACCTAAAATTTTCGAAGCAATTTGTGAATTTTAAATCCGTTTAAAAAATGTTTGAAAAATTATGTCCCATAGGGCTCAATGTATTTCATTTTTTCAAACCGGGTTCAATCCAAAACTAATTGGGTGATATTATTCATTTATATTCCCATAGGTCCTACAGACCGTCTGAACAACATACTAAAATTTCATTTTGATTAAATCATTTTTACGGCAGTTATCGTGCTAACGGAGAGACAGACAGACAGACAGAATGAACAAAGTCATAAACACTTTTCAACTTTGTTGTAAAGTGTTAATTAGAACATTATAAATAAAACATTATAAATAAAAGAGGTACTAAAGTGGTATAAAATACATCATTTTCCCTGTTCCATATATAAATTCAGGAATGGAAAAAGAAATACATGTGGTAAAAATGGGTGAATATAATCCCTTAACTACATACTTAGATTAAAGTTTTATAAATCATATACGTAATTCAGGTACTAATCCCTTGTTCCCTACATAAACATACATGGTGTAAATGCAAGAATTATGAAAAGTTGAAAACAGAAACTTGGTTTTGCACGTATGGAGCTAAGTCTTTCTGGCTTCCAATTTTTTTTTGAAATGAATAAATTGAAAAAAGTGAAAAGCATTTCCGAAACCATGTACGTTATCAAGGGCCATACCTGGTTCGTTACTGCGGATTCTGCGTTTCCATGTGCATTACTGTAAATTGTATTACAGAAATAATACACATGGTCCGAAGTAGAAGAAAATAGAAAGTGGATCAGATATATAAGAAATCAGATAAAATAATCAACTATAATCAAATATACCAGCATGTGGCTTTGTATTCGTATGAGAATACAATGTAATAAAAAAGCATAAGAATAAAATAATATAAATGTAGTTACTCCTTGTGCTGTTTACATTGTAGATTACGTGATACTGACTAAGCTTTTTAACTCAAAACAGGTTACAGTTAAGTCTATCGACTTACTAAGATTGCAACTGTTGGAAGTGAAACATGGAGATGAATATTTTTATTTAAAATTGGTTGAGATTGACCTGTCAATATGTTGCTGTAATTGGAGCAAGGTGTTGAATTTAAAATTAAATTGTGTTTTAATAAATGAAAAAATAAGGTTTGGCGGGTAGGAATTTTGGATAGTGGTGTTTACGAATTTGAAAAGATGTTCTTTGTAGTAACATGGTGTACATAACATTTTTATTTTTAATAACTGGTTATTTATAATATTTTTATACAATGATTTTGATAGATTGGATGAATAATTTTGAATTTTATTTACTTTGAAGTTATATGTTTCAGCTTTGTCGCATATTTTAATTTTTAATGTGTCTACATTGTGAATTTTTAAACTAACGTCTAGGTAATTGATCCAGTGTGATATACATTTTCAATTAGTTGGATATTAGGTGGATAAAACTTAAAAGTTTAAAATAGGGGTTCCACTAGTAATCTTAATAATAATTAGATCATCAATAAATATGTAGATGATATGGCTGTTGAAAGGGTACTGAATTTCGTAAAAATGTAGATAAAGGTTGGCCAGTATTGTGGATGAGATTCTTCCCTGTGGTATTCTCTTATTTAATTTGTATATTCAATTTCCTTGAGATAGATGCTGTTTGAACAGAATGAATTTTAACAATGTTTTGAATTTTGGAAAAGAGATGTTTCTTGAAATAGTAAATTGTACATATAAATTGAGTATGACTTTAAATACTAAATCATTAATATCAAAGTTATTAAAGAGGTCTTTGAAATCAGAAGTTTTAATATCATGTATGTAAGGTTGTTGTTTTAGGTTATATATATATATATATATATATATATAATTGATAAATTTATAAGAAAAACGTGCAATATCTTGAGAACGGTATAACCAATTACTTACGACTTATCCCCTATCAAATTCAAAGGTAGTTTTGTAATGGATAAAACGATTAAATTGCTGATTGATTCATTGACTCCAAATGTAAAAGGCTACATATTTAATGCTCTGTCCTGACATTTCAGACTAATATACTAAACAGGATACAAAACAGCTTTCCTTATATATAAATGACTAGTAGCGAATGGATGGTTGTAAAAATACAAAACTATTACAAAAGTATCTTCTCTTATGAATGGAACGGACTAGATCAGTAAGAATAATGTTAAACCATTTATCGCAGAAAATTGCATGAAAAGTGAACCGATTTCACGATAGTTAACTCTAAATTTTAATATTGTATAATATTTTTAATAAATTTATTAGGAAAATGTGCAATACCTTGAAAACTGTTCAGGTCAGTCTTCTAAAGTTTATGTCATTTATTTTCTAATGAGAAATTACGAAAGAAATGATAATTTACATAACATTATTAAAGGTTCTAATTTTTATTGATTTTTCATAATTTTATTCGAAAATTTGGTAGTCTTCAGAAAATATAATTGCATTTAAAATCAATAGTCTTCCAGTATTCATCGATTGTAATATTTGTACACAATTTCGCTCGAAACACTCCAAATGTAATTTCGCTCGAAACACTCCAACTTTTGTGAGATATACCTTCCACAGGCTCGCGGACACACACTCACAGACATCACCTCAAAAACGTTCGATTCGAGTTCAGCGATGCCCGAAACGTGCTCAAATTCGAATTTTCGACCCCGTCACAATACTTTCTTTATGCATTATGAAACAGGGATAATAAAAATAGTAGTTAACAACTTTTGTTAAGTGGTCACATTTAATGACCTCCGAGTATTTTAAATACGCGCAAGGCGGGTGTCAATGTTTATTAAATAAATATGGCTATACCAAAATGCTATTGCCTATTAAAGGAACATTCCCTAAATCGAAATGGGTCGCTTTTGGCGACTTATGGCTCAAAAGAAATGACTTATTTAATTCAAGTGCAAAATGCGCAGCAAAATGAAATGGACATTTAATTAATACTGGGTGAAATAGATGAAAACTGGCATATTGTTTGACGCCAAAGTATAAAACTTTGCAAAATATAACACTTACTCTGGGGAATGGAACGGACTCTACTAAAATGATATTAATAGATTTGTGGCATTATATTGCATATAAAAAGTAAGCATATTAAAGATATATTTTTAATTTTATATAATTTATTTTTAATTTTTTTGAAAAACATGCAATAGCTCGTAGAGTTCGTATTTTGAGTTAAAAATCTAATGTGGGCAGCACATGACTTTCCCTGCAGACTTGTATTCACGTTCTCTTTATTTTATTTTAATCTAATTCACTTTTAATTCAATTTTCGTTCTCATTGGGTAACGGGGTTTATTTTCAAATGTGGCGTAGCGAAAAAACGAAAAAGTTTAAATATCTCAAGGGCTAGTCCTACTGCACTGGGGTTGGTTTTATTCTTTTTATAGTTAAAATGTACATACAAAACAAGCATTTAATGGATATATTTAAGCGAGAATGAAAAAAAAACTAAAATATCTCGAAAACGGCTAATCCTAGTGCAATGGGGTGAGTCTTGCTCATTTCATCGTTAAAAAGCACGTATAAAAAAGCGTTTAATTGATACATTTCAACATACGTGGTTTTTTCTTTTAGATTTTGACGATTTTTGCGGACCATTTAGCAAGAAAAGGCAGGTTGTTTTTTTCTGAATTGTACCAAAATCTAATCAGCACCAGGGTAACCTACAAGTGACTTATCTACCAAATTTTGTAAAATTTAATCTAATAGTTTTTCAGCTAGAATGAATACAGGCCATTTTTGTAAGCCATTTCGCAAAAAAAGGCAGGTTTTTTTTATCCCGAATCGTACCCAAAACTAATCAGCACTAGAGTCCTACACAAGTAACTTACCTACCAAATATTATGACATTGGGACCATTAGTTATTGAGTTAGAGTGGATACATACAATGCACATATACACACAGAGAGAGAGAGAGAGAGACAGACAGATAGACACACAGACAAACACATATGCAGATGTCAAGCTAAAAATAGTTTTTTCGTGTTCTAGAGGTTCTGAAACGTATAGATCCGTCAAAAACTCGAGTTGCGATTTTCGGCATGATTCCAATACTTTCCCTATACACTAACATGTATTGCAGGGAAAGTAAAAAGTGTCTGTCATCCGTTTTCTAATGAAAATTGAAGTACAAAATTATTATTTATATTTTTATTATTTATATATATTATTTATATATTTTTTTATTAAGATATTATATTGCCTCTCTATTCGAAAGTTCTAGGGTCGTAAATTTATAGAATCGTGGTGCTGTTCATGTAATATGGTAAGTGTAATAACATACACTACATTGCTTTATTTGCATTTTCTATATTCAGTGTTAATAGTCCCAAAATCACATGCGAAGTAAAACGTCATGGAAAAACTTAAACAACGTAATTAAGTGCACATTAATAAACAATGCAGCATGTAGCTATTTCAATGATACTTTGGTATATTTTTTTCAGTGCAAGACAGACCCACAAACCCGCAGCCAAGAAGATGAAATGGACTTCTCAGCTCTGACAAGTATCTCGTAAAAAGATGGAGGGTTACGACCGAGAATTACAGTTGTAAAAAGCCTTGTTGCTCTAACCGGGGTTCGAACCCTGGATCTCCGAATTAGCCAGCTGACGCTCTACCGTTGACCTACTGGGACGAAATGGCAAGCTCTTAACGTCGAAGTGGACTTTGTATTCTCCACCCTCTAATGTCAGATTAGAAGGCAACTGACCATCTGACTGACCACCTCCTGCTATTTTTACCCCAGGTTAGCTTTCTACTACTACTATTTTTACCCAGGTTAGTATCTTGCGGGGTCGTTAACCTTTCCATTTGAAATCGGCGCTCCATCTTTCAGTCCACTGAATCCGTACTAGTGTTACTAGGATCGCTTTCAGACCTCCAACATCTTTGCACTAACCTACAGGTTTGATTAGTTCGGGCATCATTGTAAAGAGCCTTGCTGCCCCAACCGAGAATCGAACCCTGGATCTCCGAATGGGCCAGCCAACACTCTACCGTCGAGCTACTGGAACTACAAGCTCTTAATGTCGAAGTGGACACTGCTCAGTGCGGAATTTTGTTTTCGAATAGATACACTGTGATAAACTAACAAAATCTTTCCTCTAAAGGGAGGTTTATGACCGACTTGCCTACGCCTCTGACTCAGACGGATTGTAGCAGGTACTATGTGCTAGGTTATATATATTTTCTTTATCATGTAGCATAAATTGTGGAGAAATTTGAATAAAAATTACCTCCATAAATCAAATTTTCTTAGGCAGTGTGGCCGTATGTAACCCCACCTGATTCAATGTCTTCGTTTCATCAGGGGATATGAGTGAAGTTTGATAATGGATATATTATCGCACAAAGGTATAAGCACAACCAACATCCCAATTTCTTGAGTTGTGTTTTCTCAACAGAACTACCGCGGCTCGGCAAAGAATGGATGTCCCTATAATAAGCTACTGGATGGCATTTTAATATTCTGTCACGATCAAAATAACGGCCATCTTTCGATCGCCGCATCCCCTTTGAGACGTCGAAAAGTCTTCCGCGAGTGAGAAAGAACGGCAAAAATGTGAACGCTTTTTCCCGAGATTTTATGCAAAATACCGCCGCCATTTCCACATCAAAGGGTCGGCGATGGCAACGGGTATAAGTGCTCCAGCTCCCATGCGACTGTCGTCGCTAATGTCTCTGGTTATCCGGGATATATATATATATATTTTTTTTTTCATCTTCAAAAGATTCATATTCTCTGTGTTTCTTCCGATAAATATAAAAGTGACTTCCAGCCCTTTTTCTTACTTGGATTGCTCCTTTTTGTATACATCGCATCTACTTATACTATAGATGCAGATAAATAAGCTTGATCAGCTTTCATGCTTTGGAGGTTAACTTAAAGAGGTGGGGGGGGGGGGGGGGTTGAACAGGACGGTTACAGAAGAGTTTTTCAACATTTTTTCAATGTTTTAGTTACCTGTATGGCTCCACCCTTCAATGCTTTAAACTCTATTTCAGTGTGGCATCCCAAATTTCTTGACTATGCCAATGAATGGACCTTAAGGGAACTTTTTCCCTAGTTAATTCAAGTTTTTAAAAATAACGGTGCATGGCCATTTGTCTTCCTACCAGTGCAGTTGTTCGGTGCGATAGAACTCCAAAATACCACTTCACCGAGGCTCGCCAATGCCATGGGAGCACGATTACAAGCTTCGAAAACGCTCTTTATCAAATATTCAGTCACGCGCCTTCTACACTAACAGCTCAAGTCCTTGTCACTTTAGGCCGATCTTCCACAATATGGATAAGTTGATCAGTCAATTTTACTTATTCAAAATAAATAGGTTCGATTACTACAACTTAACCATGTTCTCAATTTTTTGTGTGTAAATTGAAGCTGTGGCAAAATTCGTCTTATAACAGTAGTTAAATAGTGACTACATTTAAAAAGTAGTTTGTAGTCACTAACTTTTTAAAAAAAGTAATTGTAGTTAACTACATTTGTCATAAAATAGTTGTAGTTCACATATATATATATATATAAATAAATAAAAATTGAAAGATTTTAAGCGAAAATTACGCATAAACTACTGTATGTACAAAAAACCCCATAAATTGCATATCTGTTACAAATGAGTAACTATAGACCAAGACTAAGGATAAAGATAGAAGGTAACATATCACTACAATGGTAAAGGGGAATGAGAAAAATATTAGGATATAAAATTCACAAGTAAAAGTATATAAATATAAATAAAAATAAAAATAAAACACTGCAAAAATGAGAAAAGGCAATAATAATTAGCTCAAGATGAAAGATTAAGACATAGAGAACAATCAATTGAAACTACACAAAAAATGGCGGTAAGTTCGAAATTGCATTCTCATCAGGACAGCCATACAATTCGAATTAAAACCGATAGAATAGCCAGTTTCTGACAATGGCGATAGTATTTAACTATAGACACAATTGGAACTGTCTACTGGCTAGTGGAAGGAGAAAAATAAATCAATTGAATTACAAATATATATATATATATATATATATATATATATATATATATATATATATATATATATATCACGTCTCTCAACCCCATTCTCATTCCGAAAATCAGCAAACAGCTATTTTACAAAGGAAACCTCAAGGGACCCCGTTTTCAAGTCGTAGCATATAGTCAAGGTTTCACGACACTAATTTAACTGTACGTCACTCGTCAGTGGTGACTCAAGAATCCCTCTAACATTTTCAAAAAATTCTGTTTTCAAGCGTAAATAAACACTGTCGTCTTGGGTCGTCAACAGATGGCGCTCGCCTCTGAGCATTGAAGATGATCTCGAACTCTTCTCTTCTCCATCCTCTCGCCCTTCCCGGAGCTGACAAAACCGAGCATGCCAATGTTCGGTGTGGTCCTCGAGCAACCCCTCATTAGAGGGAACAGCTAAATAATAGTGCGAGGACGAACGAAAACGAGAAAAAGTCGTAATTTGGGGGCTCGTTCTTCAACCCGAGAAAAAGCGTGGGCTGGTTGTGAAGCACAATGTGGGGTGTATCTGGAGGTAAATCACACTGGGAATGGGCAGGGAGGAGTTGAGAGAATGGAAAAGCAAGGATGGGGAAGATGTCTCTATTTTTTTTAACGGTGACCGGAAGTGCACATGCGGAAGGGAATGTGAATTGGTTTTCTGAAATATTGCTCTTTTCCTATGTTTAGAGCAAACATACCCGATGTTAGCTGACCAACTATTTAAGCTTTATTTTAAATGATATCGAAGTCGCGTATTTAAAATATTTTCTTTTCCACAGGGCGGCTTGACCGAGTTTAAAGTACCGCCAACTCGCCAAATTTCTAAAAACTGAAATACAGGAATGGTTTATTCTAAACTAATGGGGTTGGTCTTATTCGTTTGGTCATCAATATGCTTTCGACTTCGATTTTGTCCCAATTTTCAACTCCATTCAAACAGTTTTCTGATACATTGCCATAAAGGAAGAAAGTTAAAAAAAAAAACAGAACCTTAAAAATAAGTTATAGAAGACTGCAGTAGATCATCATGGATAGAAGATTGCAGGTTATACTCGAACTCCTGAGCAACCGACGGGGGTTTCTACTCTTGGAAAATAGAGCCGATGAGGGTTCAAATCCCCAGGCCAGCGAGGACTCACCCAGAGGGGCAGAATCATTCACCGGACGAGATCCAGTCGCCGATAGATTTAGACTCAGGTCATGAATAGACAAAGTATGTCCCCACGTTACATGGAAGAGTCCGATTGACGGTCTGCCAAGAAGAATGTCCAGCAACAGCTTACCCGGATTAATGTTCCCCCTCAGAGGAAGTGGGGCAAAAGCTACAGATCCAGAGCCTGTCCGCTTCAAAAGAACGACCTCCCCCACAGGGGCAGGTTTATTACGGTAGAGTATCCTGGATTGAAGATTGCTGTAGAGCATCCAGGATTGAAAACTGCAGCAGAGCATCCTAGATAGAAGATTGCGGTAGAGCATCCTGGAAAGACGATTGCAGTAGATCACCCTGAATAGAAGATTGTAGTAGAGCATCCTGAATAGAAAATTGCGGTAGAACATCCTGGATAGAATATTTTAGTGGAGCATCCTGAAGAGAAGTTTGCAGTAGAGCATCCTGGAGAGAAGATTGCAGTAGAGCATCCTGCGGAGAAGATTATAATAGAGCATTCTGGATAGAAAATTGCAGAAGAGCATCCTGGATAGAATATTTCAGTAGAGCATCCTGAATAGAATATTGTAGTGGAGCATCCTGGATAGAAAATGGCAGTAGAACATCCTGGATAGAGGATTGGAGTAGAGCATCCTGGATAGAAAATTGGGGTAGAGCATCCTGGATAGAAAATTGCAGTACAGCATCTTAGTTCCAAAACCTAGTTACCTCATCCCACTTTATCCCCCAGGCCATTACTTCCATAGACATATATAATCACTTCTCACTACAAAGTATTTCCTTTACCTGCCTAGGTGATATATAGTTGATGAAGCACTTGTCTCCAGTCGAAATCAACAAATTAGAAATCTGATCATAGTGTTCATACTATGTTCCTCAGGGTCGACAGAATGGTGTTGTTGTTTTAGATGCAGAAGTTATACCATGATTCATCCCCAGGGGCATATTAGTATCAAATCCTGAGTTTGTAAACATCAAACGTAGGGAGTTACCCATTCAAATGCTCGAGAAAGTCTAAAATACTTAAAAATGGGGGGTGCGAAGAACTTATTGGGAAGGTGTTAACGCTCCCAGAGTGAACAGAGAAAATCCATTCTCAGCAAGCCAAAATATAGTGTGTAAAAAATTGCAATGTGAATATATAAAGTACTATTCCTGCTTCAATCCTAGATCGCGACTCACGTATGAACCATTACAATTTACTTCACTCTAAATTAAACTTCCAATAACGTAATAACTAGAGTTCGACGAAGGAATCACGATATTTAACAAATAAACAAATTTATTTCCAGTTAGCTTCGCTGGGAACTCAAAACACATATATATTACAAATCTATATACAAATTATTAACAGCGCTAGCATTACAAATTCTACCCGAGACATACTAATCTACAATAAACTTCAAACCTAACTTATTACTAAACTGAATCTATGATGTTCAAACTACGACATATATATATACTCACAAGATTGTAGACTATACTCTCGATGCCACCTTCCATGGACGACCAGAACTCGGCAGAATGGCAGAGCCGACATTCTAAAATCTGCTTTTTAATAGATCTGACCAGTCATGAGTATGCGATTATTCGAAATTAAAGTTGAGAAGTTTAGGACATAAATTAAAATCATGAAAAGTAGACTTAGAATAAAATGATAGTAAATAATAGAATTTTCACAAATAAGAAAAACGTCGATGAGGGTGATAACTCGAGAAAGCTCGAATCGAAAATTAATTCTATATTCTTTCATGGCATCTTAATAAAAAGTGAGGGGGAGGGGAGAGTTGAGTTACAAATTATGAGTTTTCAGAGAAATAGCGAAATTTAAATTTACAAAGTATTTTCTTAAATTTAAATACACGTATAACTTAAATACCGCAATGTTGTAACACAAAATATATATAGTTTTTCCAGTATGTCTGGTATGATACAAGATATAATGAGTGGGACATTTTCCATCGCGTTTAAAACATTTTTACGAGTAGTATGCATCCATAGGGGGAAAAATGCTAGTTAAAGACATATATGTGAAGCTCTATCTCATCTTGCATAGCTCGATCAGTTAAAAGTTTTGTCTCGAAATCGAATCGAGAGATCAACGTACTATAACGAATTCGTACTGTAACGAATACCACTCCAACAAACACCGACTTTAAATTATTGGAAATCGTTGCCTCCTATCGGCGAATTTTGTGACTATAAACGTTTTCGCGCAGTCTCGTACACATATAATATGATATACGCAGACAATGACATATTGACAACATGACACGACAAAAAAAAAATCGATGAAACGGCTCACTTTAGACCATAAAACAGTCATTCTATCAACCTAGTTCAATGTTCCCTTTATGGCATTTTTCAAGCGTCATTTATAAATTGCTCAGAAAAAGGGAGGGATATTTACCACGGTCGCAATTGAGAGCAACAAGCCCCGCCAATTGTCGGCATTAGTCACAACCCACTGCTGCACAGTTTCTTGGTAAAAGGCATATTATCCAATAACCTTAATAAGTTCGCGTCCAAGCTCACGTGTACTTTGTAAGAATTGCGGCCGCTTCTCTGCCAAAACGTCGTCTGACTGTCCGTCAGCGTTTCGGTTTGACGAATGCGGCGACAGTCTCGGCGTTCAATCAGGATTCGAGAGCGGACCGTTTGTGGGTGCCGCCAAGTTTCGAGCAATTAGGTGGCCTCACGATCCTCCTGTATACCAAAGTGCATGTGTTAAGCTGCCAGTTTTTATATATTTCCTCCGTTTTTTAAATATATGCCGACCTTGTTGCTTAAACATTCTTCGCTATAACTAAACACACATTTTTTTTCAATTTTTGTCATATTCTTAAATCTGCAGTCATTTATCCTTTAATATGTTTTATAGTTGCTTATTATAGATAGTAAAGAATAAACTGCTCAAAAAAGACCGACACATCTTCCAATGATATTTTGAAAGAATTCTAAAATTAATTCCTTTGATAAAATTAAATAAATAAGCCTTTCTGACGTAATTTATCATTGGAAAACGAATGGCATCCATTTTCGAACGCTAGTATAAACTGTTCCCGAAATATAGGCCGCTTTCAGATGCACTTATTGAAAAACTAAGATTAAAAGAGTTTAAACTAAGATTAAAGAATAACTAAAAAAATAAAAGAACTTACAAATACCATTCAGGAGGTTGACATGGGCGATATAACTGGCGAAATATCACCAACTTGATGAATTTTGAAACTATCGCCGAATTGAGAAAAATCTCACAAAATCACGCTTAATAAACGAAAATAATGTCCAAATAAATAAAACTTCGTTATTTTCTAATGATTAAAATCGTTTAATATATGAACTCTACTGCTTAGTGAATACGAACAATATTTCTAATTGTTAAGTTAGATTTGCATGAAATATAAGTTAGGTAATTCGAAATAGTTTTATACATTGCCATCCCAGAAAAGCGCCAAATGCCAATATACAATTCAATGCTAAAACATTGTACCATGGATCTTATATATCATTAGTTTGCTGTGAAATAAGTGCATTATGTAGTGAAGTCATGTGCTGACCACATCAGATATTTTCTATTTTTATTCAACTATGTTGTAAAGTGTTTATGACTTCGTTCATTCTGTCTGTCTGTCCGTCCGTTCGCACGATAACTACCGTAAAAATGACTTTATCAAAATGAAATTTTAGTTTGTTGTTCAGACGGACTGTGGGACCCATGGGAATGTCAATGAATAATATCACCCAATTAATTTTGTATGGAATCCGGGTTGAGAAAATGAAATACATTGAACCCTATGGGACCTCATTTTTCAAACATATTTTAAGCACATTTAAAATTCACAAATTGTTTCGAAAATTTTAAGAAATATTCAAATGATCCCATAAAATATATAAAAAAAATTGAGTAAAATAGGTTAGGTAGTTTTTTAAATAAAAGTTAAAATAATAATGACACTGATACAAGATGAAGAGATTACACTTCAAAACAAAATAGGGAATCCATATTTTTTCCCCAGAGTAAAAATCGTGATTTTTAAAGTTTTTTTATTTATATTTAATGTCACATCCGCCCCAAAACCGCTTTATTTTTGCGTATTTTCTGTGCATTTATATTCTGCGCGAACGCAATTACACTATTTCTGAGTTTAACACTAGAACGACGGAAGCGGTCATTTTGACCGCATAACTATTTTGACCGCTGCCATCGTTCTAGAAAGATCGTCGGTTTATTCTCTTATTATAAAACCTAGAATAATTTTCTTCTGTGTTTTCAATAACTTTAAGAAAATAACAAAAGCCATAAAATTTCAATGGGCTGCGATGAGCCGTTTTGAAAGAATAATTTCTCGAAGTAGTTATGCTGTCAAAATGACCGCTTTCGTCGTTCTAGTGTTAAATGATCATCGAACTTTGATTATTTCTACAACGAAACCTCATTTTAATGGATGCAGAATGTAAACAAGTGATTGTAAGATGGTGTAATGTATAAGAATTGTTGAATTTTTTTTCAGGTAAAATGATTTAGCTATGGAGGCTGAAATAAAAGTGATATGAATGAAACATTCACTGCTTTTACATAGAGCCAGTCGATTTCTATTTCGATGACGTCATTTGAATAAAGTTCATTTTTTCCGATGAAATTTTAAGTTTTCAAGTAAAATAGATGATTATAGTTCCGTGATAATTAAAAAAATATCGCCGCTGAATGTATCGCATTTTAGAGCTGTTTAAATAAAATTGCATTTCTGTTAGAATGTGTTTCATAATCAATAATTTACGCATGATTGATAATTCTTGTTATTAATTCTGCAGTCTTTTATTCATTAAGTATTTTTAAACTAGTTTGATCATATATTACTAGGATTTAGCTCATAAAGTAGCTCATGCAGTTTTAAAAGACATACTTCTTTCCTATATATTTTACCATTTCTTTATTTTCGTATTTTTTTTTTATAAACTGATACTTTTATAGTAGTTTGAATAGTAGTAGTGTAAATGAGTATAGTAGCTTATTCTTTTAAGAATATATTTATTTTTCTGAAGTTTAGCTCTCGAAACAGTCTGTTTCCTTCATTTTTAAATAATTTCGTAGTTTTTTTATACCCAAGAATATTTTACAATATGTTTTGTATATGTTTGTTGTATATGTTTGCTGTATATGCTTGTTTTGTATATGTTTTTTGAAGATAGTGTTACATATGTTCGTAGCTTTAAAAACCGATTGCTTCTCTATATATTTTATCATATAGGGCGCAGTTCGAAATTTTTTTCACTGAGAAAGTGCTTCGAATTCTTCTACTTTCTCCTTCCTCCTACGTATTTTCTTTTATTTTTGCAGATTTTAGTTTCGCAACAATTTTTTCGACTATGTCACGTGATATAACTATTTATTAGCAGAGGCAATCTTACATGAAGATAGAAAAAAAAAAAGAGATAAAACTCCTATGGATGAAGCGCGCTTGAAAATGCCATAATACTTTGAAAATTATATCTAGGTGTCACTCGTGTTAGTAAAGTATTCGCTATTATTAATTGACACAACAGAAAGACGTAATATTTAATATACGTATTTTTGATTATATTTAAATGAAGGGTTCCCTCATGATGAGTATAATTAACCCGTATTTTTTAATAGTTGTAGGATAGAGTACAGAATAGAGAGAGATCAAAATAAATTGCAAGGTAAAATAATTTTGTATATGTAGGAATATTCTTTATTGTTTACGGTTCTAATTTGTATTGCACTCATCATGTATTTTTACAAAATAAACAGTTTAAATAAATATTTTAGACCTTTCGCCATAGAAATGCATGTAATGCAGGGCTCCTTATCCTATAGCGCCACCTGAGTGATTGATTCAAACGATATGGGCGTTTTGTTAATGTAAAGTTTTAACTCTTTATCTTTACCTCCATGCATTTTTACTTTCGCTGGTGCTCTGTCTTTTCATCCTGAAGAAGAGGGCTGTTTTTTGCTTTCGAATCCGGGTCATACTTTTAATCAACATTATATGCTATTATTAATTAAATATTTTTATTTCAGATAAATTTAGTAGTTTAATCGAACATTTTATATAGATAGATTTTCACTACCGGTACCTTAGAGGCTAAAATAAATGCTTTTAATTTTTATGCCGCAAATTATGGTCTATTCTAAATTTCTCTTTAATTGCTTGCATCATTTTTTATTGAGACTTCGTTAAAAGAAAAGTGCAAATAAAAAATAATGTTCTGTAAGACAATTGCCTCTGATATAATACAATGGCACGTAAATATTGCTTACAGTGCTATTATTAATTGTGTATAGAATTTTGTACATGTTGTTATAATGTGTACATGCATTTTAAAAGGGTACAAGTCTTCATTATATTTAACTCAGTAAGACGGAAAAATTGTTATAAATTCTCAATGTATACACCCATTCCGATTGGTATAAAAACCACGCATATATTCTTACTACCCTCTGATTCAAAGATTTTAGTTTAAATAAATTACTTCGTATTTTTCTTAAGCCATTGCTGTTGCAGCTATCACATAGGAAAATGAAGAAGATACGCATAGTGAAATGGATGTGCATATAAGAGAGAGAGAGAGAGAGAGGGGGGGGGCGTGGTTGATAACTGAAGGCATGTTCCAAAGAAAATGCATTGAGTAAAATCCTACATGTAAAAAAATAAAATTGGATAGATATTTTTTTCGCAATTTTCAATATTAAGACACATTATTTTCAAAATTCAAGATTTTGATAACATTACTAACTACGCATTAAAATGATAGTTCCCTTAAAATATAACTTCTTGTCCACATTTGATTCAACGTTTACCATAGTATACATCCATGTTGATATCTAACTTTAGTTGCTTCCGATCAAAAATCACTTCACCAAGGAGCATGATATTTTCAATATGGCAGGCAAAGACGATATGTGTTATCACTGGGGAAAAAATATGATTTTAAATACACTATATTTATAATTGTAGCTCAATTGCGCTGAACAAAATATCGCATTTTTATTTTAATTATATAATTATATAAAGTAATGTTTTCCCGAAAATGTTGGAACTCGAGTTGTTGAAAAATGTTGAATTGTCCATGGTCGAAAAATCATGTCCAAGTGCATTTGATTGACGACAATGACTCAAGAATCAATGCAAGTATTGCTACAAAATTTTATGTGTCCATACAGTATTTAAAATCCAAACCACGTTCATCTTTATCGCTTTACAACATAGTTGAAAAGTGTTTATGACTTGGGTCATTCTGTCTGTCTGTCCGTTCGCACGATAACTGTCGTAAAAATGACTTTATCAAAATGAAATTTTAATGTGTTGTTGAAACGGTCTGTGGAATATATGGGAATGTAAATAAATAATATCACCCAATTAGTTTTGGATTGAACCCGGGTTGAAAAAGTGAAATACATTGAACCCCATTGGACCTCATTTTCAAACATTTTTTAAGCAAAATTAAAATTCACAAATTGCTTCGAAAATATTTGGAAATATCCAAATTATCCAATAAAATGCATAAAAAAATTTTCAGCGAAATAGGTTCAGTAGTTTTTTAAATAAAATTTAAAATAATTACATAATAAATAAATTGGCATCACGTCTGATTTAAAAAAATTTTTTTTTAATTTGAAATTTCTGTAATAAAATTGTAAGAATTTTTTACTGTACTTTTCGTGATTTATGCTCGATTTTGAATCTGTTCAAAATGTTTTGTATTTTTGGATTCTCCTTCGATAAATGTAAGTTTATTAATAATTGTATTTATGCAAATTTGTCACCTTTTCTGGTCTATATATAAATGATCATTTCTATTTCCATGTAGCCACTTATGAAGAGCGTATTTACACTCGAAAGCGCTCTGGCCTTTTTAAATTTTGTACTTCTTATAAGAAGTGAAATAAAGACCTTCTATTATAGTTGTGTGCTTGTTGTTTCTGCTAGAATAATTACACCCATATACAATGCCGGCCGTCCAAATGGATTCTCTATGTCTTCGGATGAGTCGGACGGTCTGGGTCTTCAACCCATATAATATGAAGCGATCACGTGACCCACTTCAAATTAAAATAGGGCATCCATCTTATTTTCCATCTTGTTTTCCATCTCTTATTTTCCATCATTGCATCCATCTTGTATTATAATCGTCATTTTTAAAGTTCTTTTAAATTTATATTGAGTGTTGCATCCGCCCTAAAACCGCTTTATTTTTGCGTATTTTCTGTGCATCTATATTCTGCGCCAACGCAATTACAATATTTTTTAATTTAAATGATCATCCAATTTTGATTATTTCTACAACGAATCCTAATTTTAATGCATGCAGAATGTAAACAAGTGGCTGTAAGATGAATTGTAAAGAATTTCTGATTTTTTTCACTTAAAATTATTAACTCTGTAGACTCTGGAATAAAAAAAGAGTACGAATGAAATATTCACTGCTTTTACATAGAGAGCCAGACGATTTATATTTCGATGACGTCAATTTAATAAAGTTCATTTTTTTCGATGAAATTTGAAGTTTTCAGTAAAATAAATTATTGTAGTTCTGGGATAATTAAAAAAATATCACTCCTGAATGTATCGCATTTTAGAGATGTGATACATTCAGCTGATTGCATTTCAGCTGGAAACTGTTTCATAATCAATGCTTTATATATGTTTCTTGTTTTCCTTTTTTTTCTTTTTTTTTTTTTCTTTTTTTTTTTTTTTTCTTTTTTTTCTTCTGTAATTGACAAAATTAAACAGCACATTAATAGGAATTGAAGATTCTGCTCACGCTATTCTCAATGGAGAAAAATCATAATTCTCGAAAGCTAAAGAAAACAGTGGTAAATCTTTTCATTTTTCAGGGAACAGAAAGGTATTTCAGAAAGTTATAGTTCGGACTTTATTATAAAGTAGAAAATAATATTTCTTAATTAGTATGGAATAATATCACTTAACGAGCCGGGAACTGTCAATTTGACCATCAGATATTCAGCATTTTTTATTCCTCTTTATTTGACAAATCAAGCGTTTTGATCTTCGGTAATAGTATGTTGTACTTTATATCATGTTAGTAAACTGAAATTGTACCCCTTCTTATGATCGAACAGTTTACCTTTGCACCCAGTTTTAAGTTTCTGTTTCATCGCAAAATATGTTTTAAATGTTTTGGTACGCTGAATGTCCCTTGAATGAACATTTTTGATAAATTCCATTTTTTTTTCGGGTGATTATCCAGTATTATATGATAGGTCCAAGTTATTCTATTGGTCTTACGTAATCAGTAATATAAATGTATGAACAGTTAAATCTTAACTCACACAAGTAATTATTTTTATTTTTATTTTTATTTTCTCATATTATGTAATATAGAATAGAGAAGGTACTGTTTTCACAAAAATTTCCGAATTCGAGACTTGGATGCCAATACATGTTTTAAGACTTCTTGAACACGATTTGACCATTTTTGGAGCGATGTTCGTCTGTCTGTCTGTACATCTGGTGTCGATTTCTTGTGAACATGATTGAGGCCACACATATGAATGGATTTTCACGAAATTTTATATCCGGTTTTGTTATCGAAAAATATAAAATTAGATAGAATTTTGTAAAAATCGAAAGAGAACTTCGAAATGGAATCGAAATTTAAAATTTTTTTATTTGGCAGCATAGGACAACATTGTAGATAATCATGCATAAATGTGATTATTTATTTCACGACGATCACAAGACTTCAATCTTTGTTGTCAAAGATATCCATGATACAATTTTTTGTTCATGACGTCACTCGGGGGGCAAGTTCCCACCCCCTGGGCATTCCTTGTTAATTATAGTATCAATCGAAAGATATTTTTCAAGCCCTTTAAAGTGAAGGGTAACATGCTGTAGTTGTAATCATTTAGTTGTAATCACTCTGGAATCGTGGGTGCAAGATGAGTTCGAATTTCTGGATAACTAAAAGTTTATCCACAAGCACAAAGTAAAATGGAACAATACACACTCAAACAGCACTTAAATGCTCCACACATTTCACAGAATAAGCGATATTATTCTCAAAGTACGAAAATAATTTCACAAAACAGCGGCTCCGGTCGTCCAAATAGTTGCTCAAGTCCTCTGGATAAGTCGAACGGCCTGGGGTTTCCACAAAACAGCGGCTACTGTTCCTAAAACATTGACAAAAATCACAGTCCAGTGTACCTCATGTCACGTCCATTCGTCAACTCCACTGCAACGGCGAGATGAGTCCTTTTATAGCCACTGTAGAAATTTCTGGTGATATCTCATATCTCCTAGATGAATCGTTATTTCGTCGAATTTCTCGAAGTTTCCGGAAGTCGCCAAACGTCCCAAATTGGTGATAAGCCGTCAAATCCGGTAACCGCTGTTGTAAATGGGAAATCCTTGCAACCCTGGACTCACGTCACCCCCGCGTCACTGTGACGCCGTGGACTGTGTTTTCTTCGCCTGACCTTCGAGACAGACGGAAGAGGAGGCGCCAGTGAGAGAATACACTATAGCAACAATTAATTTTTCAAAAATTTTCTTGTAAAATTAAAAAAAAAAATCTGATATAAGAAAGTCGATTTGAGCCACGCTCCAGCTAATTCATCATGATACTCAATATGATGCTGAACAATATAAAATTCAAATACAAGAAAGAGTTAAGAATAAGCACAATAATTAGAACAAGTACAAAATTCAAGTCAAGAACAAGACCAAGAAATCCGAGTAAAGAATCTCTCTCTCCGTATATTTCGCAACCTCTTCAGAAACTGCAACCCTAAGTAAGACGGAAATCTAAATCCAATAAACTCTAATTTATCCAATTCGGAGAAGGGCTAACGTCCCTTTCCTGAAATCCGTTCATTTATTTCAGTGGCACCCAATGCAAATCCTCCTCCTTTCAAATGAATTCCGATTGCTCTTCCCATTAAACAAGATTCCAACCAGGAAGTTGGTTTCGAAAATGAACTGGTTCCGTAAATTTCGGAATCGAATTCAACTGTTTCAGACTGATTTGGCTGGGGGGGGGGGGGGGGGGGGGATATTTCGAGAGGAGGGAAGTTTTAAAAGTTTTAAAAGAGGAAAGACTTGAAAGAAATTGAATTTGTTTTTGCAGCATCCGATATTACTTTCCTTATATACATAATGTATAAGGAAAGTATTGTGACGGGGTCGAAAATTCGAATTCGAGTTTTCGACGGGAGAGCACGTTTCAAGCATCCCTGATCGCGAATCAGACATGTTTGAAGTGACGTCTGTATGTGTGTGTTAAAGTATGTGTGTGTGTGTGAAAATATGTGTGTGTGTGTGTTTGTGTCAGTGAGTCTGTGGAGACGATAACTGACGAACGAATGGACCGATTCGAATGAAATTTGATACAAAAATCACAATCCGTGAATAATGGAGGCCTATTGTTTTTAAACGTAATCGAATGTTCAGAACCCCCCTAAATTTCAGAGTGGAATTTTGAAAAAATCATCAAAAAATCAAAACCTTTAATAAAGTTACGCAGATAGACATTTCTTATGTTTAGAAAACGATTGACATAAACTTTAGAACGCTAGCATGAACCGTTCTCGAGATATTGCAGATTTTTCAAACAAATGTATCAAAAAATCCCATAAATTAAAAAAATATATAACTCTTGAGAAACATCTTTACTTTTCATATGTAATATCATGCGATACATTGGGTGACATCATTCTCGTGGATCTAGCTCGTTCCATTCATGAGAAAAAATACTCTGAGTAATACTTCTGTATTTGAACGCCAATAGTCATTTATCTGCTATAAGAATAACTTATTTCTCCGTCCTCGGCGATATTTTGGCGACGAATTTGGCGGCATGTCGCCAACTTGACGACTTTTTAAAAATGTTGCCAAATTAACGAAAATCTCGCCAAATGGATTAAAATGACGTTAAATCATTGAAATGACGACTAATCGACAATATCTTGGAAAGTATATAAGTATCTACTATAAGAAAAACTTATTTTTTTTACTGTAAAAGTAGTAAAATCATTGCATTATATAAGGAAAGACATGTGTTGCCCACATCAGATTTTATTATTTATGTTTTACTAACAGTGAACCTATTCTTCGTACAAAATAAATAATATAAAGAAACGCAAAATTCACAAGTATGAGCAAACTCCTATAGTATTTGCATAGTCCACTTCCACGATAAGAGCTTGCAATTTCGTTCCAATAGCTCAACAGTAGAACGTCGGCTGGTCAGTTCGAAGATCCAGGGTTCGATTTCCGATTGGGGCAACCAGACTCTTTACAATAGTGCCCGAACGAATTAACCCGGTGAGTGCAAAGACGTCGGAGGTCTGAAAGTGGCCCTAGTACGACTAGTACGGATTCAGTGGACTCTGGGGAGCAGATTTCAAAATTAGGAGGATAATGACCACGCAGGATACTAACCTGGGAAAAAAAGCATCAGGAGGCTAACCTGAGGTAAAAATAACAGGAGGTGGTCAGTTGCCCCTATGACGTTTGCCAATATGACGTTAGAGAGTGAAGAATACAGAGTCCACTTTGACGATAAGAGCTTGCCATTTCGTCCCAGTAGCTCAACGGTAGAACGTCGGCTGGTCAATTTGGAAATTCAGGGTTCGATTCCCGGTTGAGGCAGCAAGACATATTTTAAATGACATTGTTATTTCAAACATTTCATTAAAGTATTTAATTTAATTCTCCTAAAAAGAAGTACAAGAATATATGTTCTCGATAAAAAAAATTATCTTCACAGGCAGGAATCCTGATCCCGTTTGTAAACAAATTTACAAAAAAAAAAAAAAAAATTGGATTAATGTATGCCAAAATGAAATTGGATCCACATATGCCAAATTGAAAGTGCTAAAACGGTATTAGAGAATATACACGAACCATTTTTATTATGTTTCAACAATTAGCTAAACTCAATATAGAAGTTTGAAAAATATTTGCCAAAAATGAAACAGATGACTTAGAAGTTAAAAATATCAATAATCCTCGTCATCTTTCAACACAAAATCCGTGATGGATATAATCCCGTAAAAAATGTAAATCAATAAAAATGTAAATAAATAAAAATCAATAAAAATTATTTTCATATATATTTCTTAAATATTTAAATCGGAGAGGATTTAATAAAAACCGTCTGTTGTATAAACTCTTTGGGTTTAATTCTGTTGTTTATTTAGCAACATGATAACATTTTGTTTTGAAATAAATTTACTGTATAAACTGATTGAGATTAATTCCTTTGCTTAGCAACATGATAGTTTTATTTTTATCAAATTTATTTGCGGAAAAAATATCGTTTGTATAATACCATCTCTATAGATTTTTTTTATTATTATTAATATATCGACAACCCCTAACCCTAGACATTCCAAACATGGGCTCGATCTAAAATGGGGCTATTTCAAGGCTACCCACAAAATTTCATGAAATTCGGTGCGGCTGTTCTCCCCTTGATGATGAGATAAGCACACATACATACACCCGACAGATTTTCAATTTTATGTGTATAGATTGCAAGCTCATGTATGATGCAATTTACTATGTTATGGGCGTATTCTTAGAGTTCAATAATTTCATACGTTTAAGTCTTTTTCGATAATGCATGTGTTCGTATCCTAGGAATGCGAAAAATACGAAATACTATTCAACGGTTGCAGAGTATTAAACTTCGACAATAAGAGCTTCCAATACCGTCCAAGTGGCTCAGCGGTAGAGCGTTGGCTGGCCGTGGTTCGAACCGGTTGGGCAGCTCTTTATAATGGCGCCCGAAAAAATCAACCCTGTAGGTTACTGAAAAGATTTTGGAGGTCTGAAGGCTAACTTAAGGTGAAAATAGCAAAAGATGGTCTCTCAGATTGTCAGTTGAGAAAAAAAGAGAAAACAATGAATAAAATAAACAAGAACGATCAGCCATGCTTAAAGGCATTGATTATGAAACACTTTCCACCGTCAATGCAATTTTATTTAAACATCTCTATAATTTTAATACATTCTTTGGTAATATTTTAAAACTTATCACAATACTACATTAATTTATTATATTTGAAAATTTAATAACAATATAATTAATATATAAAACAATATAATTAATTTATTATATTTGAAAACTTCATTCAAATGACGGCATTGAAATATAAATTGCCTGGGTTTAAACATCTTTAAAATGCGATACATTCCTTGGTAATAATTTTAGAATTATTATAATACTACGATAATTTATTATATTTGAAAACTTCATCGAAAACAACTGACATTCATTCAAATGACGTCATAGAAAAAATAACACGGCTGGCTCTCTCTATAAAAGCAGCATTTCATTCATATATAATTTCCCATTCATGTCATTCATATCACAATACAATATATATATATAGATATATATATATATATATATATATATATATATATATATATAATAATTTATTTTATTTTAAAATTAAGACCATGGAGCTACAAGTAATTAAACTCTATGCTTAAAACTTCATCGAAAAAAATCGTCCTTCTCTCTGTAAAATCAATGAATATTTCATTCATATCAGGTATGCAGACTCCATGAGCTAAATAATTTCGTGTTAAAGAAATACAGCATTTCTAATACAACTCATTCTACATATTTACTGTTTACATTTTACATAAGTGAAAAATAGGCTTCGTTGTAGAAATAATCAAATTTGGATGATCATTTAAACTCAAATATATTGTAATTGCGTTGTTTCAGTATGTAGATGCGTAGAATTTAAGCAAAAATAAAGTGGTTTTAGGACGGATACAACACTCAGATATGAATTAAAAAGAACTTTAAAAATCACGATTTGAGACAAGATGTATGCCATATATCATTTTGAAGTGGGGTCACGTGATTTTTTCATATGATGGTCACGTGATCGCTTCATATAAGAGGTGTAATTATTATTTTAATTTTTATTTAAAAAACTACTGAATATATTTCGCTGAATTTTTTTTTATATATTTTATGGAACAATTTGCATATTACTTAAAATTTTCGAAGCCAATTTGTGAATTTTAAATCCGCTTAAAAAATGTTTGAAAAATTAGGTCCCATAAGATTCAATGTATTTCATTTTTTCAACCCGGGTTCAATCCAAAACTAATTGGGTGATATTATTCATTTATATTCCCCATCTTCTGAACAACATACTAAAATTTCATTTTGATTAAGTCATTTTTTACGGCAGTTATCGTGCTAACGGACAGACAGACAGAATGCACAAAGTCATAAACACTTTTCAACTTTGTTGTAAAGTGTTAAAATAATCCACGCAATAATCAAAACGATAAAGCCCCCAAAATGGACAGAAAGGAAAGGAGGGGGGGGGGGGGGAGGTGAATGCGATTTTGAACTGATGATGAAAACTCGTCAACTGTCTTTGATCGTATGCACTACATTGAAGCAATAATTTAAGTTTTGTTCTAATTTTTGACTTGTGCGCATCAGGTTCTGTGTATTTATTTATGACAACCGCAATCAGGACTAATTTCCAAATAAAACAAATCTTACTTTTTGCAATTGAGGAAAGATCGGAAAGACCTGATTAGAAGTCCCTTTCATTTAATTTACGCCAAATGCAAATGCGCCCCCCTTCCACGTGCTCCCATTCAAATGATTTTCGATTGCGCTTCACATTAAACTCGGTTCTGGAGGAAGTGGCTCTTAAAAGAACAGGTTTCAAAATTCAGGAACCCAATTGAACCATTTCCAACTCAATAGGATGGTAGAGGTAGAACAGTTAAAAAAAAATTGCCATTTTATTTTTAAAATTTAGGAAGCATTCTCTATTTTACTGCAATTGCATTTTTGATATGATTTAATAGTGGTTGGTAACGTTGTGGTGTTTCTGGTTCAGAGCCGTAGCCTGATACGAAATTGGGGCTGAAGTGAAATTCAAGGAGGCTCAACAGTCCTGAAGGAGGGGTTCACCAAAAATTCAATTAATTGTTAGCATTTTTAAACCATAACAGTTACTATTTCATATTTCAATCCATATAAATTATTAACAAATAATTGCATATTTTCTTTTGTAAGCAAAGAATTAATTATTAATATCCATATATAACTACTACTATACATAAATTTTAATAACAATTACAAATTATTTTAATATAAGCATTAATTAGTAGTAAAGCTGTTAATTACTTGAAGAAAATTTCGGAAAATTAATACAAGTCAATGCTTAATATTAATTCTTAACCATATTAACCAACTCAACCAACTGATCTGTTGATTTTAACTATAATGTATAACAGTGTATAACTGTGTATAACAGTGAAACCTGCAATAATACAAATGTATCCTAAATACTATTGTCGTAATTTTTAAAATTTTTAAATAAAATATGTAAATAAACGGCTCATCAGTATAACCACATATTCAGCTAAATTAAAACGCGGTAATTTATGAAAAGAATTTCATAAAAAAAATTATGCAAAATATGGATGATATTTTCGATGAAATTTCAGAGTCTTCTAATATTTTTATCGGGGGGGGGGGGGAGGAACTGAATATACTTCTTGGGGGGCGAGCCCCCTTTGACCCCTGCCTGGCTACGGCCCTGTCCAGGTTTTGTTTTATTTTTTTTTAACGTTCTCTAAAGTTTATAGTAATATTTTTGGGGGGAATTATAATGGAGTCTAATATGAAACAGTTTTCAAGGAATTATTCGTTTAACACAGAACACAACTTAAAAATTTTTTAGCTTGAAGGCTGCGTTACTGTCTGTATTACGAATACAAAAAATATCTTTACGGCATATTGCCCATCACCGACGAAAACGACATTACAGGCAGCCCTTGTTAATATTTGCTGGTTGGACCTTTGCGATACATACGGGAACCGTAGCACCAAATTTTCGAAATATTGCCAACTTGGTGACTTTAGGCGAGTTCTGGAAAATTTCTCGAATTTTGAAGATACGTCAAAACAGTATGTATCCAATGTAGCTTAAAAATTAGTTTTCGATTTATAATAAAATCTTGAAATCAGGTTTCTGTATCCTAGTAGTTATTCTATTTCGTTAAAATGAAGGGCGGTATGCAGGGGGAGGGGGGGCGCTTCAATAGCATTTCGTGAAATGCAAATAAAAATAAAGAAAATAATACAAAGGAAAAATTATTTTGTTTTGTAAAGGGTGCTTTGTTATAAAAGTTCTTCTTCTTGGACCCAGACCGCCCGACCTACTCGAAGGTGTAAAGTATCTGTGGGAAGTGTCATCCAATTTATACTGGACCCTAGTGGGGGCGGCATCTACAGGGACAGTACCCTCCTTCCCCTACCACCAACCACTCGGACAAACTTATGGACCGTCCTATTTAAAATGCCCGTACACGAATCGAACTCGGGTCGTGTAATCTCCGGGTGCTAACCACTGGGCTGTCCCACTCCTTGATATAAAAGTTAAATACAAACACTGTCACACGCTAAAATAATAGCTATTCCATATATATAGCTTTTTCAATATCGAGCAAATTGATGTCATTTAAAAAAAGCGCCATGTAGCCAAAAATAAAATTTTGTAAACTACACATAAAATATAGAGGTTCTGGGAGAAACGCCGCACATTTTGCATTTTAAAAATATCTGGAATGAAGTATACTTTAAAAAAGGCAACCCTAGGTAGATGAAATCCAAAACTCAATAGAGTCCCAATTCGATAAAGGGATAACGTCCCTTTCAGGGAACAATTTCCTTTATTTGAATCGCACAAAATGCAAATTGCCCACCACAACTAAACTCGTCCTTCAAATGAATTCCGATTGCCCATTAAATTGTGTTTAGAGGAAAGTGGCTACGGAAAGTCACCGGTTCCGTAAATTGTGGAACCTAATTGACCCCTTTTCGACCGAAACACTCAGGAGGCATAAGAAGAGAAGTGCTGATGTTTGAATCGTGGACGGATTTGTTTCCGACGTAGCGCTATGGCAGCTATTTGTGCCCAGAGAGAGTGTTGAAGACCCAGACCGTCCGACTCATCCTAGCAACCATTTGGACGGCCGGCCCAGAGAGAGTGTTGTTGTTGTTGAGACCCAGACCGTCCGACCTACCAGAAAGGTGTAAGGTAACTGTATGGACGGCCGGGAAGTGCCACCCAATTTAGACCGGAACCAGTGGGGGTGGCATCCACAGGGACCGTACCCCTCCTTCCCCTACCACCAACCTCTCGGAAGGACTTACGGACCCACATGTTTAACGTGATCGTACTCCGCATGAACACGGCGGCATTTGTGGCAGCGTGCAAATCTAGCGCGCAAACCACGGGGATACCGCACCCGAGATGGCCAACAGCACGCGGCGTTTCGAGGTGGTCACCCACCAAGTACTAACCGCGCCCGATGCTGCTTCACTTCGGTGATCTAACGAGAACCGGTGTTTTCAGCACGGTACGGCCGTTGGCCCGGCCCAGAGAGAGTGTGTGTCAATTCACAACAGTTAAATTTAATTGAATTATTATAAATTTCAGTTACAACGGACGAAAATCTATATAAAAAAAAATTGAAAATATGTCTCTCTCTGTCTGTCTCATCCTCAAGAGAGAACGGCTGAACCGAATTTAATAAAATTTTGTGGGTAGTCTTGAAATAGCCCCACTTATTGTACGTAGTGCGAATAATCTTCTACAAATGCACGGGTGTATCTTCTAATCTACGAGAATATAAACAGTACAGGTACATTGGCACATATTTTGACATATATTAAAATCAATTACGACATTTAGGTTTAAAGATTACGGGATTATTGATATTTTCAATTTATTACGTCATCTGTTTTATTTTGGCAAAGATCTAAAAACCCATATGTTGTAATACGTGTAATCTTCTACTAATACACGAGTATATCTTCTAATACTCGCGACCATAAGTAGTACGGATCCCATAAAATTTTAGCACTTTTATTTTGCATATATTGGTTCAACCTCATATTTTTTGTAAATTTGTTTACAAACGGGACCAGGATGTTTTATTCTTCAGATCTGTCCGTATAGGGGATTTTATATAGAGAGTACAGAGATTCTTAAACTTCTTTTAGGAGCATTAAATTAAATATTTTAGTATACTATAGGAATTTGTACATGATCGTGAATTTTAAGTTTCTTTATATTGTACACTCCGTACGAAGAACGGGTATACTGCTAGTTATGAATAAATATATTCAATCAATAACGCTTAACAAATTTTTAACTCATTTCTCGATTAATTATCGGAGGTAAGACCCCTATAAACCTTGCAATGCTATTTCTAAGGATAGGCTATAAATAATAGTTTAGATAAAGGTTGATATGGATTTAGCATCGAATTTCAAAGAAGGTTGGGGGATTCATCAAGAATTTCCATTTCCTGTTCTACAGATGCCACTTCCGTTTCTTTTTTCCACCGAAAGTTCGTATGACTGGGTTAAAAATTGTCACAAAAGGAATTTATTAACAAAAGGAATTTATATTTTTTCTTTCTATTTTTAAATACCGCCGTCAAATGATCAGGATCAAAATATTAAACTAGCATTTTAAATGGAACGTAAATAGTGGTTATTCTTTTCTCTTTCACGGAGTTTTCGATTTTTATTGGTTATGAAACTATCGAGACAATGAATGAAATGAAATGAGGCTGCAATGAGAACGAAATAGACTGGAATGAAATTTTTCAACTTTCCCACATTTCAATTCTTTATGTTCCTAGAACTTCTTTATTTTCAGTGGTGTTCAATGATCTGTAATTTTTTTGTCAAAAGCACGGCAGAGGCTGCCGTGCTATTCAATTTCTTAAAAGCGGACAAAACATAAATTTATTCAATTCATTCACGCGTTTATTTAAATATTAAAACTATCAAACTAACTGCGTAGTCCCCGGCAAAAAAGCTGTTA
>OX578152.1:125950930-126003430 GCA_951213105.1 Amaurobius ferox
TATATTATACATTTAATATATATATATATATTATATATATATACATTATATATATATATATATATATAATACATTATATATATATATATATATTATATATATATATATATATATATATATATATATATATATATATATATATATATACATTATATATATATATATATATATATATATATATATACATTATATATATATATATATATATATATATATATATATATATATATAAATTAAATTTAAAAATTTTCCTAAACTTCTTCACTTTGTTATTTTCAATAATTATATTTTTCAAGGAAATAAATTATACTTACAAGTCTCAGGAGTTCCACAGGGTGGCTGTAGTAGCAGTATGCTAGCTAATTTATACCTTTATCATTATGAAATGTCATTTACTTCAATAGATTATACTTTTTACAGATATGTTGATGATCTGATTTGCTTAGTACATACAGAAAATTATCTCATAGATATAGATTACTATCCAGACAATTTGGAATTACTACCTAATGAAGCTACTATTAATAAAAATGTTAATTTTTTGGATTTAAATCTTTTTATTGATCCTTCTAATAGAATTGTTACAAATTTATATGATAAAAAAGACTTTTATAATTTTAATATTAATAAAATATTACCTTTTAATTCCTGTAACTCGATTCAATTGTTTAGTAATATTATACTCAATCAGCTTTTTAGAATTTATAGATTATCTGATAAAAAATTTCATGCTATGCATATCAATAATCTCAAAATTACTAGTAATTTATATAAATATCCCACTTATTTAGTAAATAGTATTGTTAAAAAATTTAAAATAGCTGGATTTTTATAATTCTTTCCATAGTATTATATAATTCTATTCATAGTATCTTATATTAGCCAGTCATCTCCATTTTTTTTTTTTTTTTTTTTTTTTTTTTTTTTTCATTCACTTCCCACTTCAGCATTACCTTTATTTGCCCCTCTTTTTAGTAGCTCTTTTTGTATATTAATACTTTTTCTTTACATTTCGCTTCACAGTTTTTCAATTCTTATGAATGGCAACAGTAAATGGTTTTTTATTTTTTCTTTACGAATGGCAACACTGGTCTCTTCTATCAGTGTTCCCTCGATCCCTGTAATGAATCGTCTGTACACACGCTGTGCTTTTTCCAGGTATTCATTTTTTCTTTTTTATTCCATCTTTATGTATGTCGTCCAAGTAGAAATAGTTCATAGATTTAATCTATCTATTTCTTCAGAAACATACATTTTTGTGTTTGCTTCTACAAAAAACTTGGACATGATTAGATTTTTGTAGAGGTTAACAATTCATGATTTAGGCTTAGAGCCTTGTCCACGTGTAAGGCGTTTGTGCTTGATTTCGTTTGTTATACTTATTTCGATTCCTTACCTTTGTATTATATTTTTCATTGACTTGTTGATTCGATATTAATTTTTTTATTTTTTCCATATGCTTGAGGATTAATTGATTTTTACATTTGTTTTGTACGCCAGTTAGATAGTTGAATTTAGTTTAAGTTTTTCTTTTTTTGTTTCCATACCTTTTAATTTGGTTGATTTTCTGTAACTTGATAGCTAGTGTTTTGTATTTTTAATCCATTTGATTGATGATTTGCTGTATTATATTTTATTCTGTGGGTGTTTTTAAAAAGTTAGGTTTATCGTGTTACATCTTCTTACTTTTCGTTCATTGGATTTTCAAACTTCTATTATTATATATATATATATATATATATATATAAAATTACAAAAAAAAAAAATTAAAAGAGAGAGAGGTGTGCTTACGGGGAAGTAGCAAGGTCAAGGGGGATTGTGACCCCTTTTCCTGGTCGAAGCATGCTTTCAGTCCCGGGAAACACTCCCAGAAACCACTAAATGCCCGAAGAAATCACCATCGTGAATGTGGGAAAAGCAGAATCCCTAGAGGAACACTAAGAGCAGAAAGCGATATAGAAGTTGTAAATATGAAAATACATTGCGAAAATTGCAAAAATTACATGTCAATACTGTATCACAATACCCGTCACAATGCAACTCAAAGTCCAAACAGTATCTAAAATAAACACGTAAGAATAAACGCCATTATAGCGAGTACCGCCGTCACAGTTACAGTGTTTATCACTCATTTAAAGAATACGTGATAACCATTCATGGAAATAAGTATACTCTTCTGTTCTAAATTTTTTGTAATATGACATGTAATAATGTCGCAAAAAGTTTTTAGGAAACGATTGAATCAATGCTTCCTTAATTAATTGACCTTCACAAGTGAGTCGATCCTGTTGATTAGAATTTAATTTTCCAAACCGATTAAGATGATTGATGATCAAATTTCGTTTCACACTCATACTTAAATTTGTGTGCCAGCTTGTTATGTAATTGATTTTACAGTTGAAATTTCTACGTTTATCAAAAATTTTAAAACACAATTTGCCATTTTGATCATGATATAAGCATAGATCCAAAAACTCCACTTCCTTCTTATTATTTGGAACATTCTCTATTAGTTCTAGATTTGCTGGATAAAATGTGAAATCAAATCGGTCGGAAGGACTAAAATTTGCAATCAAAATGTCATCCACGTAACGGAAGAAGGGAATCTCGTTGAGTATGTGTGTTCCACTTTCGTATTTGTTTAAATAAAAGTCAGCCAACAAGGAAGAACAACCTCCACCCAACCACACCAATATGGATTCAAAAATTAATGCACACATTTGTTCATATTATTCTGTTAAATCAATACAATGTGAAATTGGAAGAGAAGAAAAGAAAAAAGGTGCACCAAGAGCATTTTAGCTTCTTTTTTTCTTTTTAAGTTAAAAACTTTATTGAAAAATGCTTTATTATAATATATGTATATATATATATATAATATATGTACAAAATATTTTGTACATATACTAAATATGTATGATATATTCAGTGTATGTAATGATATATTTAGTGTATGTACCAAGAATGTCAATTTGATAAAAAGTTAAAAAGTCGTATTTCAACATCCGCTGTCGCCTTGAGTGTATCGCACATCCTGTGGGTGAAAAGAATACAATTTCTAGAAAACAAATCTCCCATAGCATTATGTAAACGATATTATTCTGTAAATGTATTTGAACAACAAGAAAGATCAATCATGCATAAAGCATTGATTATGAAACACTTTCCAACTCTAATTTGATTTAAACATCTCTAAAATGCGGTACATTCAGCGGTAATATTTTAAAAATTATCACAATACTATAATAATTTATTATATCTGAAAATTTAAAACCATGGAGGTAAAAGTAATTTAACTCTCTGCTTAAAACTTCGCCGAAAAAATCTGTTCTCTATGTAAAATCAATGACTGTTTCATTCATATCAACTATATTGCAGACTCCAGACCTAAATAATTTTGCGTTAAAGAAATTCAGGAATTCTTATACAGCTCATCTTACAGCTTGATGTGTTTACAATCTCCATAAGTAAAAAATTGGCTTTATCGTAGAAATAATCAAAGTTTGATGACCATTTAAACTCAAATATATTGTAATTGTGTTGTTTCAGTATGTAGATGCACAGAATTTAAGCAAAAAGAAAGCGGTTTTAAGACGAATACAACACTAAATATAAATTAAAAAGAACTTTCAAAATCACGATTTTAACACAAGATAGATGCCATATTTTATTTTGAAGTGGGTCACGTGATATCTTCATGTAATGGACACGTGATCTCTTCATATAATGGGTGTCATTATTATTTTAATTTTTATTTAAAAAACTACTGAATATATTTTTCTGAAATTTGTTTTATGTGTTTTATGGGATAATTTGAATATTTCCTAAAGCTTTCGAAAATTTTAAAATCATGATTTTGACACTTGGGAAAAAGATGGATGCCCTATTTTATTTTGATGTGGGTCGCGTGATCGCATCATATTATATGGGTGCCATTATTATTTTAATTTTTATTTAAAAAACTACGGAACCTATTTTGCTAAAGTTTTATTTATATATGTTATGGGATCACTTGAATACTTCCTAAAATCCTCGAAACAATTTGTGAATTTTAAATTCGCTTAAAAATGTTTGAAAAATTAGTTCCCATAGGGTTCAATGTATTTCATTTCTTTAGCCCGGGTTCCATCCAAAACTAATTGGGTGATATTATTCATTTATATTCCCATAGGTCCCCCAGACTGTCTGAACAACATACTAGAATTTCAGTTTTATAAAGTTATTTTTATGGCAGTTATCATGCTAACGGACAGACAGACAGACATAATGAACAAAGTCATAAACACTTTTCAACTATGTTGTAAAGTGTTAAACAAGAAAGATCAATAATGTTTAAAACATTGATTATGAAACACTTTCCAACTTCAATGCAATTTTATTTAAACATGTCTAAAATGCAATACATTCCTCGGTAATATTTTAAAACTTATCACAATACTACATTAATTTATTATATTTGAAAACTTAAACCTTCATCGAAAAAAATTAACTTCATTCAAATGACGGCATTGAAATATAAATTGCCTGGTTTAAATGTCTCTAAAATGTAATACATTCCTCGGTAATAATTTTAAAATTATCATAATGCTACGATAATTTATTATATTTGAAAACATCATCAAAAACAACTGAAATTCATTCAAATGACGTCATAGAAAAAATAACACGTCTGGCTCTCTCTATAAAAGCGGCATTTTATTCCTAAGATTTTCCCATTCATTTCATTCATCACAATGCTATAATAATTTATTTTATTTAAAAATTAAGACCATGAAGCTACAAGTAATTAAACTCTATACTTAAAACTTCATCGAAAAAAATCGTCCTTCTCTTTGTAAAATCAATTAATATTTCATTCATATCAGCTATGCAGACTCCATGATCTAAATAATTTTGTGTTAAAGAAATGCAGGAATTCTAATACAACTCATTCTACATATTTTGCTGTTTACATTTTACATAGGTGAAAAATAGGCTTCGTTGTAGAAATAATCAAATTTGGATGAGCATTTAAATTCAAATATGTTGTATTTGCGTTGTTTCAGTATGTATATGAACAGAATTTAAGCAAAAATAAAGTGGTTTTAGGACGGATACAACACTCAATATGAATTAAAAAGAACTTTAAAAATCACGATTTTGAGACAAGATGGAGGCCATATATCATTTTGAAGTGGGTCACGTGATCTTTTCATATCATGGTCACGTGATCGCTTCATGTAAGAGGTGTTATTATTATTTTAATTTTTATTTAAAAAACTACTGAATATATTTCGCTGAATTTTTTTTTATATATTTTATGGAACAATTTGAATATTACCTAAAATTTTCGAAGCAATTTGTGAATTTTAAATCCTCTTAAAAAATGTTTGAAAAATTAGTTCCCCTAGGGCTCAATGTATTTCATTTTTTCAACCCGGGTTTAATCCAAAACTAATTGGGTGGTATTATTCATTTATATTCCCATAGGTCCTACAGACCGTCTGAACAACATACTAAAATTTCATTTTGATTAAGTCATTTTTACGGCAGTTATCGTGCTAACGGACAGACAGACAGACAGACAGACAGACAGAATGAACAAAGTCATAAACACTTTTCAACTTTGTTGTAAAGTGTTAAAAAATTATATCATGTTTCTATGCAACGGAGTTAAGCCCAATGAGTTTATATACAGCAGACGAATTTTATTAAATCTTTTCCGATTTAAATAATTAAGAAATGTATATAAAAATAAATGTATCGGAATTACAATTTTGACTGAATTAAATAAACTACGGCTTTCGAGTTCAAACGTTAGGGGAATTCTATGCAATTTCTTAAAGCATTTACTTTATTTTGGCAAAGATTTTTCAAACTCATATATTGAGTATAGCCAACTGCTGAAACAGAATAAAAATAGTACATGTATATCTTCTAATATTATATTAGCGCTTGCATTTTGGCCTATATTGATCCAATTGCATATTTTTTGTAAATTTGCTTACAAATGCTCCGTTCTTTAAATCTGCCTGCGAAGATAATTTTGTATTGTGAGAACAGAGATTCTTATACTTCTTTACAGAAAAATTAAATTAAATATATTAATACCATGTTTTGAATCACAGAGTCGTTTAGAAATGGGAATTTGCACATCATTGTAGTCGTAGATTACGTACGAAGAACGGGTATACTGCTAGTTATACTATAAGAACAAAAATAAAAAATCTGATGTGGGCAACACATGACTTTCCTTATATAATGTAATGAATTTACTACTTTTACAGTTAAAAAAATGTTATTCTTATAGTAGACACTTATATTCTTTCAAAGATATTGAATTTTCTTGAATTAGTTGTCATTTTCATTGATTTAGCGTCATTTGTATCCATTTGGCGAGATTTTCATTAATTTGACAACATCAAAAAATGTCGCCAAGTTGCCGACATTCCGATAAATTCGTCGTCAAAATCTCGCCAAGCGTTATGGACGGAGAAATAAGTTATTCTTACAGCAAATAAATGACTACTGGCGTTCAAATACAAAAGTATTACTCAAAGTATCTTTTCTCGTGAATGGAACGAGTTAGATCCACGAGAATGATGTCACCCAATTTATCGCATGATATTACAAATGAAAAGTGACATGTTTCTTAACAGTTAATATTTTTTTTTTTAATTTATGAGATTTTTTTGATAAATTTATTTGAAAAATGTGCAATATCTCGAAAACGGTTCATGCTAGCATTCTAAAATTAATGTCAATCGTTTCCTAAGGAAAAATTACATACGAAATGTCTATTTGCGCAACTTTATTAAAGGTTTTGATTTTTAGATGATTTTTTTCAAAATTTCACTTGAAAATTTAGGAGGGTTCTGAAGATTCGATTGTGTTTTAAAACAATAGACTTCCAGTATTTATAGATTGTGATTTTTGTACCAAATTTCATTCGAATCGCTTCATTCGTTCGTGAGATATCGTCTGCATAGACTCACTGACACACACACACACACACAGACATCACTTCAAAAATGTTCGATTCGTAATCAGAGATGCTTGAAACGTGCTCTCCCGTCGAAAAGTCGAATTCGAATTTTCGACCCCGTCATAATACTTTCCTTATACATTATGTATATAAGGAAAGTAATTATAATCATAGCCTATGTGAAACAAACAGGTCCAGAACTGCGTCTGTACGAAACTGTGTTTGTACTATGTTTGTACTGATTTGTACGAATCAATCAGATCCATAGACAGACTTTTAATCACACTATAGTTGATACTGCCGGGAAATTCAACAACGCGATCGATGCAAATTAATTTTCACTCAAGATCCGAGTTCAGTATTCTAAAATAAGTTAGAACCCACTTTCACACTTAAAAGAACAGCAAAAAGGATTATTTCGAAGGCGACTGAGATCGAATGAAAACTTGTGTATGTGGGAATCTGATTATTTTCTCCTTTTCAAAAAGGATTTAAATTGCTTTCAACGAGAATCCTGTTTTTTTTTCCTTTTCCTGCAACCGTAGCCAATTGAAGATTGGAGAAGTTTGTGAATCGCGCCAAAATAGGGGGCAGAGAAAGCTTGTGAAAAAAAGAAAAAACACCTTTTCTGTACTAAACTTCTAATTTTAACACTTCTGTGAAGCTTGACTGGCTATGTCTCAACTAGCCACTTCTCACGTTAAATAACTTCGATTCGACGAGAAAACATCTTTAAAAAGCCATTTTGCCAGAAGTACCAGCATCCTTTTAAAGTAAATAGAAGAGTAAATTACAAAACTTGGACGCTAAAAGAAAGAAGTAATGGATACGTATTTTCTCTACTATTAACAATCATTTTCTCTGCAGTTTCTAGCCAAAAAGAAAAATTGAAAAAGTTGATTTTTATTTCTTTTCAGTCGTGAGGTTGCAAATAAGCTGTTTGAGGGTGAGAATTCAGGAGCAACGAAAGAACTGGAGGTATGGTACATACCAATTACAAATAAAGAAACAATCGGTACTTGTGCAGTTGACCGACCCTCAAATAATTGTAGTGAAATAAAAAGTTGACCAGCCAATGATGATATATATATATGGCCCATTTAGTATCTGACATCGAACGTTACGTGCAGCTCTCACGATCTTTCGACTTATGATGTCATCCGATGCTGTCATAGCGTCATCATATGCCGCGTATGACATCATCATTCAACATTATGCAAACATATAATTTAAATTTAAATTATGGAAAGTCAACAAAGGGTTTTTTCAAATTTAAATAATTAAAAGTATACATATTTTTTTTTAATTTAGGCTATTGAAAAATAAGCACAAATGCTTTAATTTAAATTATAGAAAATTAAACAATTTATTTAAAAAAAAAATTAAATTATCCAAAACAAATGCTTGTTAGAATCAAAATTATTAAATTATTGAAAGTAAACAAATGGTTTTAGAATTTATATTATCCAGGGTAGAAAAAAAATGCATTGAAATTTAAATAATTGAAAAAATATATTTTTTTTTTACAATTTAAATGAATGAGACATAAACAGATTTTTTAATTTAAAAATAAGCAAACACAATTTAAACATTTGACAATTAAAATAATAGAATGTAAAAATGTTTAGATAGTTATTCACTCTATTCACTCTGAATAGAGTGAAACTATGTTTAAATATAAATTACTAAAAAAATCAACAGAAGTCTTTGTATTATAAATTTGAAAAAGTAAACAAAATATTTTTTTTTAATTTTAGGACTTTTCCCATCATCGAGGAGTAGTAATCTTGAAATAATTCAATTTCGCCATGCATCAAATGTATTTAAATTTGTAAAATCAATGTGTGTTTTATTATTGCATGCATTTTGTTGTACTTTCAGATGGAGAGGAAGGAAAAAAATCTTGCCGATATGGGGGCAATATTTTAAGTTCGCCAAAGGGGGTCGGTAATGACGATAGTACAACATTTTGCCACCAGAAAATAAAAATAACTAAAGTAAGCTTTCCCTGACTTTTTCTTACATAAAGTAATACATACAGATAAAGAAACGCCTGTCTCAGCGGCAATTCGAATCATTGATCTCCATAAAACCCTCTATCCATTGAGCTGCTGAGACGTTGGTTTTTTCCTTATATATTTAAAATGTGTATTTTATTGTACACACTAAATTTGCAATACTGAAAAGGATTATGACGAATACTGAAATGATGCTGCTCCTGTATGCAGAACACAAAATACCTCCATACATATGCACACCCACTATCGAAAAAATCGTCCGCAACAAAGCACTGCTTTCACATCACTTTCATTTGTTGCTTTTCAATGTTTGGTGCAATACGAAGGTTAATTTTTTTAACTTTTCTTTCTTATTCCACTATTCGATAACGATAAAAATCTCACACTAAATAATTAACTTCTATTGTGTATATTTATCTAACTTGTATGTTCTCTATTAAACTTTATTAAACTTACATTTTTTCATGTCTATTTATAGCTATAAGCATTCAATTATTTCCATTCTCTACTAAATCATAGTGATTTTCTGAGAACAGTTTCAGAACTTCAAGAATTTTCAGTTAGTCAAGGAGGTTTCGAAATGCCTGAAATATAAATCAATACACGGTTTTGAATCGAAAATTGCATTACTAATATGAGTCCAAAAAAATTACGTCGGATTATATTAAATGTTAATCTTAAAAAAAATACAGTGGGTTTCCTTATTTTATTTTATTTACTTCATGGTAAGCTGTCATACTTTGCCGGTAAATCAATTTCACTAATTTTTAAAATACTGTAATAAGCTAACAGTCAAGAATATGGGGTACGCTATTTTTTTTTATTTACATATATTCCTGTGATCGCAGTATGCAAAAATGTACGTATATACATATTTAAGAAAGTTAAATTAGCTATTATAATATAGTAATCAGGTGCATCTAAATACACTTCTCAGAATTTTTAAATTCTACTGTATATATAAATAATTACGCTTGGACTATCTGCATTTCCCGTTAACTTTAAACTTTCCCTGAAATGGCTATGGTTGCATTTACAAGAAAACGTATTCTTAATGTTAGAAACATTTGCTTCTTTGGTCAGAAGCTTATTCGCTCCAAGGAGGTAAAATTCCTAGGAATTTACTTTGATATGGGTCTCAATTGGAAGATACACTTTGAATACTGCATAACTAAAGCCAGAAGAATTTTCTGGTGATGCTGAAATGCTATTGGAAAAACCTAGGGATTGAATCCCAAGGCTATCCGTTGGATTTACTCTATGGTAATCTGTCCCATCATTACCTATGGCTCCATTATATGGTGGTCTAGAATTAGATGTGAAACTGCTAAATTAGATTTAATTAGGCTTCAAAGGATGGTGTGTATTGCGATCTCTGGATGCATGAAAACCACCCCTACTGCAACTCTTGAACTTTTGCTTGGCACTCTACACGTACACCCACTCTACATGCGCATTTAAGCTGAGGCTCCCATATGGATGAACAGACTTAAATATGTGAAATACTGGAAAAATTACTCAATGTATTTATCTTGGAGTAATCTGAACAGTAATGTTATAAATCATCCTTATTTCCATATGCCATCTGATGGCATTCTTGTCAGATATACGTTTGACAAGTCTTATGAAATTCAGGTCCCTTCACGGGATAACTGGGAAAGGACTTCTACCTACAATAAGAAGAAATGTATTGTATGGTATACTGATGGCTCTAAGCTAGGCACTGGTGCTGGAATATGCTGTCCCGATGATGGTACAAAATTATTTTACCCTCTTGCCAGCTACGTCAATGTCTTTCAGGCTGAGATCTTTGCTATTCTAATGTGTTGTAGAATTTGCTATGGCAGAAGTTACACGAGCAACCAAATCCTTATCTGCTCTGATAGTCAGGCTGCTCTTATGGCTTTAGGGAAGTCTACTATGACACCATCCTTTGTCTGGGACTGCTATACTGCACTTTGTAAGATTGCTAGCAACAATCAAGTCATACTTTATTGGGTGCCTGGACATTCAGGCATTCCAGGTAATGAAATGGCTGATGAATTGGCTAGAAAAGGTTCAAGCACACCTTTTGTTGGTCCCGAGCCAGCTTTGGGTGTTCCTAATGAACTGACTAGAAGAATTGTCTATGACATCTTCAGAAAGCCTAAGTGTGAGAACTGGCGTAATACAAAGGACCAAAGGCAGGCGAAAGAACTAAACTGTAAGTGCCCTAGTATGAGTCAAAAGGAATTATTCAAGCTCAGTAGAACGGGAATCAGAAGGGCTGTTGGGCTCCTTACTGGGCACTGCACCCTAAAAAAACACCTAAATATTATGGGTGTCATTAAGGATTCGTTATGTAGAAGCTGCAATTACAGCGAAGAAACCGCCGCACACATACTCTGTGAGTGTGAGGTGTTCTCCGTCCATAGATTCGAACACTTGGGTTGACATGCGATCCAGCCCTGGGAGTTGCAAGACATTCCTGTCAAGTACCTGCTGATTTTTGCTTCGGCTACTGGTCTCTTTTCTTAGGGACTTTTTATTTTGGGGGATAGTACAATAGATCTCTGGTCGATATGGTGAGCTCTCTTGGAGCCACCCGACTTCATGTCATTCATTCCCTGAAATAACTTGCATAAAACGGAAACCTTTTCAAGGCGGAAAATTCTTCAGGTCCCCTGAAAATCCGTTTAAGGCAAGTTCAACTGTCATAATAATCCTATTGCATTTGACTTTTATCCTAACTAACTTGCATTCATTTATCCTGGGTCAAACCTCGTGTTGTGTTAATTGGCAATGAAAGTGCAGATCACTGCGCCAAATTGGCTGCTTCTACTGGTATTGATGTAAAAATTCCATTTAACTATTCTTGTTTATCTAAATTCTGTAAAAAGTCATTAATTGAATCCTGGCAAACTTTTTTTAAGGACTATACTTCTGCCCCACGCATGATCCATTGAATTTAAACGTTTTGATCCATTTTAAAGCCCAAGTTGCAAATTATAATAAATATACAATTTATATTCTTACTGATCACGACACATATCATGATTATGTGCATGCTTATATTACAAGAAATATCAAGAAATAGGACAAGAAGGTGTGCAATCTTTGAGGAGCTTCCTGGTAAAAAAAAATTTCAAAAATCAACCAATCAAATTCAATTGTAGCGCAGTTTGTCAGAGTGGTCAATGGGTTACCTTTCGTCTCGACATTTTTAGTGATCCGCCAAAGCTTTTAGATTTCGTTTGATGCAAATTTTAATTGTGTTTTAATGTACAATATAAGTTTTAAGTTTAATATATGTTTTATATTTGTGTGCGCTTTTTATATAAGTATGTTTGTAGGTATATGTGCTGTTTTTTACTCTTCTCTGAAATTGGGTTTGTTGTACCTTTGAGATGTACTATATAAATAAATAAATAAATAAATAAATTATCTACACTGTGTTTAAATTAAATCAAGGACTTCTAATTGCATCTGCAACCAATATAAAGATATTGATCATTACATTTATTTTTCTATACTATATAATATCGCGTAGAGAAAGTATTGTTTTCACGAAAATTTTCGAATTCGAGATTTTGAGTCCAATATATGTTTTAAAACCTCTTGAACGTGTTTTGACTGATTTTTGGAGTGATGTCCGGCTGTCTGTCAGCCCATCCGTCTGTCTGTTGTCGATTTCTTGTGTACATGATAGCGGCCACACATATTAATGGGTTTTCACGAAACTCTGTATCCGGCTTTGTTATTGATAAATATAGAAGTACGTAGAATTTTTTTAAATTCGAGCGGAATCTCGATGTTTTATATTTTTAACATGGCAGCATAAGACGAAAGTTGACATATTCATGCATAGAAAGGGTTATTTATGGCTCAATGATCACGAAATTCAATAGTTTCAATCATTGTTGTGAAAAATAGCCGCGATACAATTTTCTTGTTTATGACGTCACTAGCCCCTCCTCGTGGGATAGCGGTATAGTTACCCTCCCCGTGAGAGCACATTGTCAAGTATGGCATAAATCGATAGATTTTTTTTCTCAAGCCTTTTAAAGTGAAGGGTAACACATTATAATTGTAGCGATTTAGACACATGATATTCTGTTTCATAGTGTTGGAGGAAAGTGTTTCATAATCAATGCTTTATGCATGATTGATCTTTCTTGTTATTAGCATGTATTTTCCTTTGTGCCTTTTTTTTCTTCCTCTTCTTGGGCCTTTTCTTTTAAAAATTTTTCTTTCATCGTTTCTAACGAAATCCAATTTCATTTCCTTATACATATTGTATTTCAATATTTATTTTCTATGTATTTCTATGTATATGTTCATGTGTTTTCTTGTATTTTTTTAATGTGTTTTTCTCGGTCGGCTGTGAGCTGGGAGGCCTGCGTAATAAATAAAAGAAAAATAATAGTAATTGAAATGATTGGTTAAAATATATTTTCCTGATGACTGGAAATTAATAAATAGGTTTAGGATTAAATTAAATTAAAACAATTGCAGATAACGCTATCCATGGAATATAGAAATTATTTACATTTGTCTAAAAGAAAATACTATTTTTGTATATAAATATTATATAAATATAAACATAATATAGTAATTTGATATGTAAGGGTGAGTATGTATAGGAACCATGGTGGATTCGTGGCTTTCTGTGCACCATAAGTATAAATATGCTGCATTTTTTATATTAGTTATAGAGGCATTTTATTTAAATCTGTGTAAATAAATGAACGGTAATATATTTTTGATGAGATTCTATTTCTAACTGTTACGGCCTTGGGTTATAAGATTACAAAAATTTTAATATTTTCAACTGATACTTTTACCTAAATTATTTATTTTATTTTTATTTTCTTATTTGACAAATAGTTTTGAAGTTATATATTGTGTTTAACTGATTGTTGAAACAGTATAAAAATCATACGGGTATATTATACTTCAAGATCTGCCTGCGAAGATAATTTTGTAAAGGGAGAACAGGGATTGTTATGGGGTTTTTTTAGGGGAGTTAAATTTAATAAACAGTGTTATATTTTTATGTTGTTGTATCAATTACGACCATGGAATATAAGATTACATTAGTTTCCAAACGGGATTAGAATGTTTTACTGTTCAGATTTGTCTGCGTTTATAATTTTTAATTTTTATAAGCGAATTAAATTCAATGTGTTAGAGGAACATTTTTTTAAGGGTAATATAAATGCATTTAAAATTTTTACATATTTTAAATCACGAGCAACTTCAGGTATATTTGTTAGTTTATTATATTTTTAAAATATTTGAATTTATTTTGATGTAAAATTGTTCGATGTTTGAAGATTGCAATTATTTTCAATAATATTAAAAAAAAATATTTTTTCAAGGTAAAATTGAGTCCATTCTTATTAATTACCTTTTTGAACATAACGAGCAATATTTGTTTTGAAATGTCATCTTAAAACTGTTGAAATTTTAATTCGCAATCAAAGATTATTTATTAATTCAGGCAATTCAGAAATCCTGTATAAAAGATTATCTTATCACTGAGCGCAGTCACATCCTCTCTTAAAGTTCTCTTAAAAAAATAAATGTCTGTGGAAAAAAAATATATATAATAAACAATAACAAAATTGAGAACCAGCGTCGCTTTGAATGATGCTCTCTTCATTTCTTCTCTCCCCCCCCCCCCCCCATCTCTTCTCCCGCATCATCACGATCTGAGCTTTTAGGAGGGTCGAACCCTGACACCCTATAGGTGGCGCTGCGGCAGCCATACTCGGCGCGAATCGGGTGCGAAAAGCCGCTCAACCAATCACAAGCCTCCGTGGCCGCAGACGAGACCACCCCGTCCATCGTCTGCTTTGGCGTTTGAAAAAGAACCGCAGACGATAAAACTTTTACCTCGAAAAAACCAAGGAGACGAAAAAATCGTCATCCAGCATTATTTTTTGTTTTTCGTTCATGAATATCTAAGAAATAAGTTCTGGTGGGGAAAAAAAGTTTATTGACAATATTTTTTTTTTTAAGACTGTTTACTGTCAGATTATTTGTGAACTGCAAAAAGTCGTCTGGCACCTGGTGTTCGAAAGTTTCATCCGATGAGATTCGAACCTTCGGACTTGGGGATGGCCTACCACCCCTTTTTTCTGCCGCCGCCCCGGCCGACAGATTTCAGCATGAACTCCATACTGACGCCCCCGCACCAGTACCTGCCGGCCGCGGCTTTCCACTCCCTACCGCCGCCGTCTCTCTTTCCGAAGGGACCGCTCACCGCGGAGGATGTTTTGGGGCCCCACCTGAGGCCTTCCCTCAGGCCCCTGGAGCCCCCAGAAGACGACGGAGTGAAAGACGACCCTAAAGTGACCCTCGAGTCTAAAGATCTATGGGACCAGTTTCACACCTTTGGCACAGAGATGGTCATCACCAAGTCTGGCAGGTAAGTCTGACCCTTAATTTTACAGTACAGCAGAGTAAACAGTAAGGTTTGGAGGAATAGGAAGTAGATATTTTCCCAGACATCTTTCTGGAGTATTAAAAAAGTCACGGTTAAATATTTACCACCACCCCCTCCCCCCAAGTGTAAAATTTTTCTGAACTTGTTTACATATTTTCGAATAATCAACACTCCCAAGTCCACTGCCGACCACTCCAGATAAAATATTAAAATCTCACGGTGTTGACTATGGTACAAAGGTGTTACGGTACACGGTGGTGACCATGGTTCAAATCAATGGTACGTAGTTGAAGATAGTACAATTTATTTTTATTTATTTATTTATTTTTTTACAGAAGATGCCCACGCTCTGCAAAGTTCAGATATAGTACTCCACTAATAAATAGATTGTTCCTTATATTGATTTTATCAAGTTCTGTGCTTGAATATATTAAGTGGTATGATTCATTGAAGGGTTTATTTATTACCGAGTGGGGATGCTCTTTCTCTGGAGAGGTGTTGTTGTTGAGACTCAGACCGTCCGACCTATCAGAGAGGTATAAGGTAACTGTTTGGACAGTCGGGAAGACTCTGTGGAGGTGTAAATATGTTTTTATTTTAATATTTATCTCATTAACGTTAAGATAGAGATAGAGGGAGGTGATTATAGGGCATTCATTCACTTTGAGGGAAAAAGTGAACATGAAAGTTTTACACCTCCTCTCAAAATGAAAGGGAGGTTCAGAGGTAAATAAATTCGAAATCCTTATCTTAGCTTATTTGACACAAACTGGCTGTCAAAATATCAGCATCTGTGGCAAAACCCATGTAAACAAAAGTCATCACACACCAAACATTTTGGACATTTGAACACAACAATTTTTTTTTCATACAGATACATACTATTGAGTATTGTTTCTCGAGTTCAAACTTATCCTATGTTCGTGAATTAGTTAAAAATAATGCCTCTGCATATATTTTTCTATAAATTTTCAAAAATTCAATGACTGTTTATTCATAATTGTTAGGATGTAAACAATATTTGCGAAGTCCGAATACGGATAAAGAATCATTGTTCTAAAGACAACCCTTTAAGGAACTCTGACCACATGTTTCATGAAACATGACAAAGTACAATAAATTGTACTACACAGGTGTTGTACAATTTAATTTTCCTTGCTCGTGTATCATCCTGTGTTCTTACCTGTGTTGTCCCAGTTTATTATTTCTTAGATTTAAAATTCAATAGCGCTTATGTTGAAAGTTGTTTGTTTGCTATAAATTAAGAAAGTCTGTAAACATTTTTTTTTACTTTATCCTTTTGAATATATCTTTAACATGTTTATTACTTTATATATCATTCTATTCTAAAACAACAGTTACAATAAACGATTACTAGAAAAATAGTGGTTTGGAAAGAAATCGATTTTGGGTCAAGTTAGCATTTTATTATAGCGTTTCTTTCAGGAATATATTTGGAGTATATTTACGCCCCCCTTCCCCCCCCGCCATTCATCCCACCCCTCATTAAAAGCATTTTATGCTGCCGAGTCAAATGTTAATAAATTTATGATGAAGAAAGTTTAATTTCTTCAAGAGTAATTACACAATACAATGTGATTTATGAACTTCAAAGTTTACTTTCAACGCTGTGTGGCTGTACTTTTTTATGTAAATGCTAAATTAAATCCAAATAGAAATTTCCACTCTACAGTTTCAAGTTTACATGTGTACTTTACATTTTAATTAATAGATCACATGAAAAAAGCTACTTTACAGTGCTAATCTATTTTGGAAGCTCTGTCGGTGAACACAAAATAAATTTTATGGAGAATTTGCAAGTCAAACTTCACATTTTAGCCTAGTATCCACTTATATGCCAGCATTTAGATCATTATATACTTTAATTTCGTACTTTGGCTATTTCCAGAATGACATTTTGTGGCTATAGTCCAATTTGCAACATTCTGAAATCCTCCCCTCCTCCTCGTTCAGCTGAAAAAAGTTTGTTTGTGAAATATTTTAAAATAATTAAATATTACTTCAATATATGTAAATATAGTAGTTAAATATTATATTGGGAATGTGCCAATTCTAAAGTTCCATTTGTCCCAGGGCCAAGATGTCCAGAAAAAAGAGAAACAGACCACTGTTCTAATGTTTGTGAAAACATTTAAATTTATTTGGTCACATCCTTAAAGTGAAATGACTAAAACTAACTAGAAATGTATTAAACATGTTTATCTGGAAAATGAGATTCCAAATTTAAAAAATGTAAGCACTATTTGCAATAAAATGTTCTGTTTACCAATGCCAAGTGATACAATTTAAGCTGTAAAATACAAGGTAGAACAAAAAATATTACATATTTGAAACGAAATTTTACTTTTTCTTTCATACTATAGTAAAAATATTATTTTCCTGCAATTTCGATATTTTAAAGAAAATATACGTTGGAAAGACCTTCTAGAACTTTTCGAACATTTTTGTAATAATGTAAACCTTCTGGTAGCTCTTCCCCCATTAACTAAACAATGACATTTGTTAACCATTTGTAAACAATTACATAAATTACATTTGTTCTCCAAAAGGAACACTAAACCCAACAATCTCCCCCCTCCTTTCAATATTCTGGCTACACTATTGTAAAAACTGACATTATCTTATAAATATTTGTAATTCAGATGGCTAGAATAGATGTTAATTAGAAATTAAAGTTAGAAGTTGTTAAATTAGTTGTTTGAAATTAAAGATTTTGTTGACATTATTCTATCTGGGTGGAGGGGGGGAGGTGAGGAGGGGATAATAACAATTCCCTGAAAAGGGATAGGAGTAGTATAATTTATCTAGAAAAAAGTAAATGTAAACTTTCTTGTTCATTATAATGATATAAAAATAGCTTTTATGAAATAATACATATCACATCAACCAAAAGATGACTTTCTTTATAACCCAATCGTTAACAACCTGTAGGGTTTTCCAATAAATAGAACAGAAGGCACGACCACTCCATTTTTTCCCTATTATTTGGATAGGGTAACGTCACGTGACAAAAATCACATACCGCATCCAATTTAAATATTTTTTTAAAGAATTTAAATATTAAAAAAAAAAATATATATATATAGGGTTAACGTCGAATAAAGGCAAATATACAATGTTCTCTATTTTCATGATGAGTGCATCATTTCTGTGTAATAATACTGTAATCAATGACATGGAAGAGGTTGATGTATAAACAGCATAAAGAAAATTTTCAGAAAAACTCCATGCACATAAAATAACGTAACACCTTTAAAACAAACTTTAGTGAATATCTGCGATTGAAGACTAGAACAGATCTTATTAGAATATTTGCGATTGTCCATATTATTGTACTGACTTTTATTCATTTGATTCATTGTTGCATATGTGAACTTTAACTATATGAAAAGATCGCATGGCAAAATCCAGTAGAGATTAACACTCTGTATACTTTAGAAACACTCTGAATATTTTATATCTTACCTCCCACTATCATTATACATCCTATTTTCAGTTTTTAACATTAATTTACCTAAACATACATCCATCTTAAATTTTAAATCGTCGAACTATCCAAAAAGTGCGTAAAAACTAATATACTGAATATATTAAAGTAAGGTTCCGCTTCTTGTTTGTCCTAAAGAAGAGGGCTGTTTGTCCTCGAAACCACTTGACTTTAATGTGTGTTGCATCTCGACGAAGTTTTGATATTATTTATAGTCAAACAGTATTCAATTTATTCTTAATTCAAGCATTCTGATGGATTTATTATGTATATATCAGATTCCAGTTGTTAAAAGCATACAATAACATGTATGAGATTCATTTTTTCTCTTTCTCATACTATTTCAACAAAGTATTGTTTTATGACGTATTTCGCATTCACTTTGGCAAGAAAAATCCCATTTTATCGCCTAAATACATTTCAAACACATTTGGAAACATGTCTGCCTGTGCGTGTATGTCTGTGTCAGGCAACACGATGACTCAATAATGAATGCACATATCCATCTAAACTTTTATGTGCTCCTTCTTAATTTCCATAACAAAGGTAGTAATCATAATAAGAAAGGGATAGTTTGGAACTAATTATGAATGTAAAAGATATCCATATTATCTCCATTGATACAAATCCTCTGAATACACATCTGTTTGACTGATGAACAGCTTATATTTCTTACATTTTGTTGAACACTTACATTTCTTTTGAATTGGGAACAATTTTAAAAGAACAGAATTATTTTTTTTTTAAATTCACCGATTATGATAAACACATTTCCAGTTAGATCACAACCAGTATCACAATGGAGAAGTGTTGTATGAGCTTCCGTTTGCAACTAGTTCTTTTAATTTAAGATTTTTAAGAACAAACAGCTTATTTGTAGGTATGTACATTTTTACTCTGATACTGATTATGATGCAAATGAACATAAAAGGAAACATCAATCTATAGAATAATCAGGTTGATATCTTATATAGTAATCAGGACTTAACACATAATAAAAATCATATCTTAATTCTAATTGAAAGTTTGTTTAACCAGCGTTTATATCATAAAAGATTTTACGTTAACTAATAATTTAAATTTGTATTTAAGACAATTATTGAAGTTTTTGTTTAAAATATATTACTTTTAATTGATCCTTATTTTAATAACTATATAAATAATAACTAAAATAATAGCATAACACTTGCAACAAAAAGACGCGTTTGGTGCTTATTAAATACTTGCATCTAAATGCATTTTATATAATGTTATAGTGTTCCCTCGTGTTAGAATAGTGCTAACTAGTGTTCTAATGGTGACAATGAAGTTTTAAAGTAGAATTGAAATGCGTTTATAAACCAGTATATTAATAATACTATGAGTATACAAGGCTGCGAATTCCATATTTTTACACACTTTCCAGCAGCATTTCACAATATATTCAAGCGGGTGAATTGAAGTTCTTTGGAATAGACAGCCATCGCCACAATAAAATTAAATTGAAATTAAGGAGGATTCAAATACAGACTACAGATCCATAGTCCGTCATAAAAATTGTACTAGGTCAATGCGAAAAGTTGTTGGTTATTTAAAGGGTTATTCACTTCTGTGTTATGAGATAAAAGAAATTATTGGTTATGATTTTGCAATTCGTAAAATCGTTTCAAACCAATTTTTTCGACTTACATGAACAGTTTACATACATGAACAGTTTAGTTATCAAGGAAATTTGGTTAATGTAAAAATGTTTTATAAAAATGATTACTGATAAGATACATGATTGATGATAAGATACATTCATTACTTATTACAGAAAATAAATTACATTACACGCAAACACCTTAAGGCGACAAAAAATTGCAAACAAATTACATTACAAATACAATAAAAGGAAATCTCAAGCTAAACGTGTTGAAAATGATTATATAGACCAAACTTCATTGGTAATTATTAATAACAACCGGTTCATGTGATAAATTTTGTTAAATTATTCACTTTAACCGATTTATTTGGTTAGTATTAATAATAGCCGGTTATTATTAATAATAACCGATTAATCCAATTAACCGCAACATATATATGCCGTGGTTTAGTTGTTTTGGGAATTTTATTGTTTTAATTTTTTGTAATACTTAGAATTTAATATATATATATATATATATATAAGATTATTTTAATTTTAACATTAATAAAATATTACAATTTAATTCCTGAAACTCTATTCAATTGTTTAGAAATATTATCCTTAATTAACTTTTTAGAATTTATAGATTATCAGATAAAAAATGTCATGCTATGCATATAAATAATCTAAAAATTACAAGCAAATTATACAAATATCTAGCATATTTAGTTAATGGTATTGTTAAAAAGTTTAGATAAGCTGAATTTTAATTAATTCTCTTCTTTGTATCTTATATATCTTTAATCAACATTCTCTTGTTTTGACATTACATTTGAATTACATCCCCTTATAGTATATTAGCCTCACTGTTTTCGTTTATACGCCCCATTATTTTGTAGCTCTTACTGTAAAATATCAACTTTTACTGCCTTTTCACATTACTGTTATTTGTTTCACACGATTGGCAACAGTGGATTTCGACTTTTAAACTCTGCGATTGGGTACTGGTCTTTTCATTTTGGACTCCAATGGTTAGCACATTTGCAGTTTTTTTTTTATTCTAGGTAATCTTGTTTCCTTTATAATTTTTCAATCTTTATGTATGTTGTCCAAGTTATTAGAGTTTATAGATATTATCTATCTCTAATATCAGAAACACATATTTTGTGTTCATTTTGATTAAATACTTGGACCTAACGAAGAGTTTTTTTTCAAAATGAACAATTTTTTATGCCTAGTGCTTATCCACGTGTATAGCATTAATGCTTGGATTTTATTTCTTTTTCAATTATCGATTCCATTCCATTGATATTTGTTGATTATCTTTAGCTTAATGACTAGAAATTTGCATTTTTTTTTTCCCATTTGATTGATGATTCGCTATTTAATACTTCGTTTTATATGTAGGCATTTTTTAAGTTAGGATTTTTGAGTTGCAACTTTTCACTATTCTATCATTGGATTTTCAAACTATATCCCATTTATAATTATTCAAATTATGTTGATTTATTTTCCTAACAATATATAGTTCCCAATTTCTAAACAAATTAATATAGAATAAATTCTTAATTTTAGGCTTAGGTACTCGTTTCAGACCATGTGTGTCAGTATCAGTACTTCTATCTCTATATTATCGTTCTTATACATAAACGGCGACTTGAAAAATTATTGAGGGCGGGGAAGGGTGCGTAAGTTTTAAATCAAATGACCTATGCATTTTTCCAAAGGATTTAAGTCTCATTTAAATTTCATTCAGTCAGATTATCTCGCACAAAAAGATCTAAATACATCTAAAATGATAATATGAAGCAAATTATAGTTAAGTACAGAAAAATATTTGTTTTTCTCTAAATGATTGTTTGTTTCATTTCTTTTGCTCTTTAAGGCACAGCATCGTTATACACAATATACAGATTCTAACTCAATTACCTTTAGGAAAGTAAATAAAAAATGTAAAATTTAATTTCAGGTGTTTTTACCAATATTAAAAATGTCAACCCATTTCTTTTTAAATCATTTTTGAGTCAAAATATTATATTTAAAATGTATTAAACAGTCTAAGGTAGTGTTTCTCAACCTATGTGATGCCGCGTCCCGGTCAATACATTTTATATAAAACGAGGGACCCAGGCCCAACAGCTAACATAAGTATTAATAATTAATCATGGCTTCATCATAAAGCGTATTAGTACTTTTATGTATACGGTGTGGCATGCTGATGACATTTAAATAAGTTACCCATCACCAGATTCAAGAAATCTTGTTGCATATTGTCTTTTCCTCAGGGCAACATCATTCCATTCATTTGAGCTGATTTTCACTGACATTTCATATTCTAATCACTCAAAATGTATAATATTATTCAGTATAAAATAGATTATTGTAATATTAAATTAAATTTACTGATGTTTGTGTGAAAAAATAAACGGTATTGAGAAAAAATATTGATCCATTGTAATTCACCGTAGAAGTCAACTGAGCTGTCTCTAAAATTTAAATGCGACTTGGTCACCGCCATTTGCTACAGAAATGTTATTGAGTCGTTCTGGTTCTGAGCTTTTCGACGCATTCACGAATATTATTCTCCTTGGACTATTTCCACCATGAAATATTTATTCATGAAAATGTTTAGAAAACTAACACGACACATTCTAGGAGTATCTCTCTCGGCCCAGTATCATGTATGCTAAAGCCCGGAGGTTGAGAAACACTATTCTAGAAGCTTTTAGCTAGAAGGTCATATAGTATTCACGATATTTTATGGATCTAAGGAGTCATATAGTAATTATGATATGTTGGATGTTGGAGGGGGGGGGGACGCGGGATTCCAAGAATTGTAATTAAGGTGGTTTTATTTATTGTGTGTTTAATTATTGTATTTTTACCTTCCCTGCAAAGCATGGTAATGTATAGAGAAAGTATTGGAATCATGTCGAAAATCGTAACTCGAGTTTTCGACGATTCTACACGTTTTGACACCTCTAAATTACTAAAAAAAAACATTTTTAGCGTGACGTCTGTGTCTGTCTGTCTATCTGTGCAACGTATGTATCCACTCTAACTGAAAAACTAACAGACCGAATTTCATAAAATTGGGTAGGTAAGCCACTTGTGGGTGACCCTGGTGCTGGTTAGATTATGGTACGGTTCGGTATGAAAGAACCTGCCTTTTTTTGTGAAATGGCCCGCAAAAATCGATGTATCTACCTTAGCTAAAAAACTAACGAGCTAAATTTTATAAAATTTGGATCTGAGCTTTTCGATACATTTACGAATATTATTCTCCTTAGACTGTTTCCAATATGAAATATTTATTTATTAAAATGCTTAGAAAACTAAAATGTCACATTCCAGGAGAATCTCTCTCGGCTCAGTATAATGGATGCTAAACCCCGGACCGGCAGTTGAAAACACTGGTTTAAAAGATAAATTTCTATACCTACTTCATATGTATAGTAAAAAGGGAATGAACAATAAAAAATGCGAAGAATTGATAGCGAAAAACAAAATGGATGCAAATATCCGTATTTTTCCCTCACTGCATATACGCAAAAAGATTAAGGATTCGAGAAAGCCACAAAATGATTGAAGATTCGAAAAGAGTCTCGAATCCACGAAATCTGTCGACACGAGGCTGTGCTGATATCTCCAACCCTGGTTGGAGAAGAGGAGAACTATTTTACCGTGAGTAGAGGCACATGTGACGCGTGACGTGAAAAGGAAGAAGCAGACCCGCAGTGAAAGGTTTTTCCAGACAGCAGGTGCAGTGTTTCTACCGGCGATTTCCACAAATGCTGGCAGAATTTGATATTCGCACGTTGTTCTTCAAACACCATTTTCGTGTTCGACGAAAGCGAACGACTACACTTCACTGACACGCATTGTCTGGGGAAATACCTACTTCTTCCTTTTCACATCTCGCGTCACATGTGCCTCTATGTCACGGTAAAATAGTTCCCCTCTCCTCCAATCAGGATTAGAGATATCAGCACAGTCTCCGAACTTTTTGATCCTACCTTGAATTTTAATGAGTTCTGGGGTTTATTAAGATGTTATAACGTGCACACTCTATCACATAGTGTACGGAATCGAATCGTAAATATTTTTACTTTCTCAAAATATAGGGCAATATTTCCCAAGCTTGCAACTTTCGCACATCTCCTTCACGAGACTTATCAATCGAAGCACCCTTTTTAGAGGTAAATTGCTTTTCTTTTCAGAGATTGATCTCAATAGTGTCTTAATAATGACCTTAATAGTTAGCGTTTGTTCAATTCATTTTGTATAACAATATCTTGATTCTTTTAATTCGATATGGAATGATTTTTAAGAAATGTTCTATAAAGTAATTTACAATAATTATTAATTTAGCAATTGTTATATATATATATATATAAGCATTTAAGGATAGAAGTGATCGTTATGAAAATAATTTCTTTTTAAGTAACATTTTGGATTATATCGAAAACTACAGATTATATTTTTTGCACGGTAAACCTATACATGAGTATGCATTGCAGAAATTAAATAATTATGAGAATGACAATTGTGTAACAATTGTATAACTTATTTGTTCCACTACCAAACAACGGAATACTTCGAGCTCCCAAATTCGAGCTCCCGGTTAAAATCTAACTGCTTTTATTTATACTTGATTTTATTTTATTTATGTATTTTTTGTCCATAAAAGCAAAGTGTACAAATTCAGTTACATATCCCTTTTAATCCTCTCTAATAAAGGCAATTTTTTTTATATTCAGATGAAAATACACCTTTTAAGACCTCCTGGTAACATGTTTGAACGTGTCTCAGGTTATGACACGATAAGTTAAGATTACACTAATACTATAGCTAAAATAGATTTTATTTTTCTTATTTTCAATATGAACAGATGCTATTAGATTTTTTTTTCTGCCAGACGTGGGGGGGGGGGGGGGGGGGGCAATCACTTTTGGGAAAATGATATGAATATATTATAGGGTGGAATCTTGTGAATTGAACTTTGTTAACCCTCAATCTGAGTAGGCGTGACTGACTCATTTAAAAAAAAATAATAAAATAATTTTAAAAGTTTATAGAAAAGAATTACGTGCAAATAAAATCTCATTATAAAATTTTATTATTTTAAAGCTTGGTGAATTTTCAATGTCATGATAATGCAGTCCATTTTAGAGATTATTGATATGTAAACATAAACTCTGAGATTGGCTGAAAAATTCAATACCGGAAACACCTTTGAAACAAATTTTTGGGAACATTTGCAACCTTGAAGATTTGGAGTGAAATTTCGGAAAGGGAAGGGGGTTACGACTGAATGGGAGTTACAGTGCTGAATTTTGTTTTCTAGTATGGGAAACTAATGTAATTTAACTATCCATGGGGAAGGGACGGTTGGAGGTATATGCACCTCTTCCGTGTCTGTATTATGGAGTGCAAAGATTGAAACATAAGCGAACTTCAATATGGTTTAGAAGGTGTATATTAGAAACTCAGAAGAACCTCTTATTGTAGGCATGTCTATTTACTTTCTTACCTCAAGCATAACATTTTAATGACTTCGTGAGAAGATGCATTTTATTTACATTTAAAAAAAAAATACTAAAAATTAATTTCATCTTAACTTTCAAGTCGCGTCAAACTCTACTCTCTATGTGTTTAAAACAAATCAAGTCTCCAGTTGAATGTTCTAATATATGCTACACTTAAGTTGTTAAAATCGTGCGCAGTCACTTTTAAACATTTTCTTTGTATTATTTCCTATGGAAAACAATGGTAATGACACTACAGACGTTAAGGATATCCAAATAATTTACCTTCACAAAAAAGCCAAAAGCATCGATCAGTATCGCTAAGCCATTGACAACTTGAAAAAAGAAACTTTAACCACTCTATACTTTATACTTTAAAAAAATAAATTGGGCAAGAAATCCGAAAAACTTTCGTGACTATTTTTTTTTTTTTTTTTGAAAATGATTGTGATAAAATCCGAACTAAAACACTATATATTTGTTTAAATGAGTCTATCTAAATAGTAAATGCATTCGATATTGCAACCAACACTTGTTATGTAGTAAAATGGTTACTTATTTCTAATTTGAAGTTCGTTAAACTATGTGTTATTTTATGCTTCTTTTTCAGCGTATCCAAACGTAGCACTTTTGATAAAAATGTTCATTACTAGAACCGTCTCTGAAGGCCTTGGATTTCGTAACATAATACTCCAGTGTCTGCTTGCTCCCTTGTGGCAGCCTATTACTACTTTTCCAATGCTGCCAGTGAATTTTCGTAGACAGTTTAAAATACCTGATGTGGACAGCACAGGACTTTCCTTGCAGACTCAAATTCATTTTTTCTTTATTTCTTTAATAATTCATTCAATTGAGTTTAATGGCACAAAATAACATTGAATTTGCTCTTTTAATCCAATGCTTGTTTTTATTTGGTAACTGGATATTTTTTCCAAAGGCAGTAAAAATGCGAAAAAAAATTCAAATATCTCGAGAACGGTTGGCTCTAGAGTAATGGGGTTGGTCTTATTCCGTTCCTCGTCAAAAATTACGTAGGAAACAAGTATTTAATAGATATATTTGAACAAACGTAGTTTTTTATTTTAGATTTTGACGATTTTTGCCGGTGATTTCGCAAAAAAGGCAGGTTATTTTTTCCGAATCGTACTAAAATCTAATATAGCAAATAGTGTATATAGTAGATTTGTGTGTAATATTATATATGTTTCAGTTCCAGCGAAATATCTGTGAATAAAATAGTTAATATGTTAAGTGTCGTGATTTTTTCATCGAATTCTGATCGTTAGGTAAAATTGAAATTATGTTTCTCTTAGATGTTGAAGTAGTTAAAAAGAACCTGTACCCCCTCCGAACAGAAAAGTACTTTACACAGTTCTGGAGATATCACATCCGGTTTTCTTGAAAATTCGTATGACTGCAAAATAAGTGAGGAAACGATAACCAGTCCAAAAGAGAAATGGGTTCTCTTGCACTGACGGATGGGATTCAGCGTATCCCCGAAACAGCTGCATTATTGTGTTATCTGTGATTATTTAGGTTGCTCTAGTTATCCTTATCCTTTGCAAAAAGTGTATTTTACTTGCTGTGTGTAGAATAAATTAATAATTCCGTCAAAAATTAAATGTAATCACCCATTGCCACTCAGTGAAGGCTACTTCTTACATTTACTTTCTTACATAGTTTTCGATATATTAAAAGCAAATGAATGTAAAGCAGTTAGACACCTATTTGATTGAATATCTGAAGCATAAGCCTAACACTCGAATTTCTCATACATTCATATGCCATAGGGCTCCATGTGTATAGGCATTTTTCTATGGTATTTATCTATGTGCTTGTCTGTCTATTCGTTTGTGCAATGTATATATATTCACTAAAGCTTTAAAATTTTTTGATAAACTGGTCGTCCAATAGTTTTGGAGCTAATATAATCATACTAATTAAATTTAACTTGCCCTTTTTTTTCCTTTGCGAAATAGCCCTCAAAAATAGTCAAAATATAAAATAAAAACTAAATATGCTTAAATGTATTAGTTAAATACTTGTTTTACATATAATTTTTTTACTTGTTTTACATATCCATTCGTGGACATCATTTCAAAGCAAAGGACAGAGATTCGTGCCCACTACACCTTCTCCGAGCACACTACTAACCAACATCCAAGCATACCTCCGGGAGGACGTAGCCCCCCCGGAGACATTTTATGAAACCTAGTTTTTATTTATGTGACACAGCATTTAGATATATTTATTTAGGGCAAATAGAAAACTTCCCCCCCCCCTCCTGGACCAAAAAGTCCAGAAAGAAACGCTGCTAATAACTCCGTTAGATGACAGTATCATTGTAACTAGAGAATATATAAGATTCCTTTTAGGGAGAAAATGGCATTCTGGAATAATACTTCCGCAGTCAGATGTTCTAATTCCTCCACATTGCGAAATAAAAGAAATTGCCAGAAAGACCCATGTGGTTAATGATGAGCTACGAAACTCTTCCTAATAACACAATTGAGCCAAATGATTTTCTTGCGGCCTATCACCTGTGTGTGTCTGGGTAATGACTTTCAAAATAGTGATATTCTGAACAAGGCAGGGCATGGAAAGATGACTTGCCTGGCTCAAAGTATGAGAAGAGAACATTGAGGTATAACATGTCATGTCGTTGCAGACTGTAAGTCAATGCTGGAACCATGGAGGTAAAGGTAAAGAGTTAAAACTCCATATTGAGAAAATGCCAATATCATTTGAGACAATCATTCAGGTGGCGCTGCGATAAGACAAGCGCCCCTGGATTGTATGTATTGCTAGGATGAAAGGTTTAAAATAATCATTTTAACTGTCCATTTTGCAGAAATAAATGATTAGCGCAATGCACATTAAAACTGAAACAATGAGTATTCCCAAGTATTCAAAATTATTTTACCTTTCAATTCATTTTTATCTCCCTATATTCTGAACTCTGTCCTACAACTGTGAAGAGGTCCTGGTTCATTATACTCATCATTAGGGAATCTTAATTTAAAAATAATCAAAATTACATATACTCAATACTATGCCTCTCTGTTGTGGCAAATGGAAACAAAGGGTACTTTACTAACACTAGTGACACCTCGGTATAATTTTCAAAGCGTTATGGCATTTCATCCATAGGAGTTTTATCTCTTTCTTTCTAACTGCATGGCTGGGATCACTGTCGTAGCCAAGATTTCAGAAAGGATCTATGACCTAACCTAATGGGAGGTACAGTGCTAAATTATATTTTCAAATATGGACCCTACGAAAGACTAATAACATTGTTCAGTCAACACGGGCGATAGGACCCCATTATCTACATCAATATTTTTCAAAGTGTGTTTCGCAGAACACTTGGGATTCCGCGAAAGTGTCCTAGATGTTTCACAACTCGTTAGTTTCGCATAAATTTTCTTAAAAATTAAAAATGCTTAATTTGAAAGCATAATTTAGACCAAAAGGGACTTTTTCTTATTTTGGGCTTCCGCCATCAAATTCAATTTAAAAATGGTTCCATGACCAAAGAGTTTGAAAGTCACTGAGTTACACAGTATTTACGAGCATTCCCCCTCACCCCCACCAAATTAGGATACTTAGAGATATAACCCTCAAGCCTCCCTTCTCAGAGACTTATGCCCAGTAGCTTCATTTACAGAGGTCAAACTCGCACCCAGTCCTATCTCCACTGAATCTTTAACCCTATGTACAATCATATACATAGTTACTTTCTACCACACGCATTTAAAACCCAAACAGTGTGCGGAAGCTTTCGCATTGGAATTGTTAAAACACGCCTCCTAGCGACTTCGTAATGTGACCTGCTTTGAAGCTTATCGACGCATTTGGGCCCCAACACAAATAAGGGGGTCATATCGGTTTTTTGGCGTGCGCGAGTAACGGAATTGCATGTTGAACTTAAATTATAGACCTCCGCGAAAGTTGCTGTGAATTTATGTTAATGTCGCAATCAATAAGGCAAAACAATTGGTTTGAGGTGCAATTATGTCAGTTCCCGGCTATTGGGGCTCTACAGCAGAGACATAGGCAAGCGGGCACCAGAAGGGACTATGGCAATACACTGACAAAATAAAGGTTTGAAGAGTATTCCACATCACTTGGCCTCAGCCCTGGCAACAGCATAGTAACCGGGAATGTAGCATAGACAGTTAAGAATTAATCTTTGTGTTAATATGCATTTTGCAGTGGCAAACAGTTATCAAAATAAAATGTCCGTTATAAATGGTATTGATCCATATATTTTAGATTCCATAAATGGATTAACATCTTCTCGAGCTACATTATTGCAGATTACAATCATACTTATGTTCAATATGGCTTAGACACATTTCAAACTTAATAATACTATATGAATAAGAGAGTTATTTTACATTAATAGAAAAGAACTAGCCGAATACCTGTTGAAAATCAACGTTCTCGCAATAAGCAAAGCCTGAATAATGTAAATTTTTGAATAATTCGCGTTTCACATTTATTCGGCAAATCGAATATTTAGGTGTGCAGAACCCTCTAAAGAAGAAAATGTTGGCAAACTTAAATTGCGCACTTCTTCCTTTCGAACTATCTACCAGTACACCAAATTAAAGTATCTATCTCATCCTGAAGCATACTATTTTATCATTTCCCCTTTCGAACTCTTTTCTGGGGAGCACACCCATAAATGAACACTTTTGAAAAACTCTGGTTCGTCTTGGGTTTGTATCAGATGATTGGCCTATATACCAAATACAGAGTCTCTATAACATTTAAAAGAAGCGTGTCTCATTTATTCAGAAAATCGAACATATTTGTATGAGGCCCCCCCCCTAAAGTAGCAAATATTGGAAATCTGAAATTGCATACTTTCTTCCTTTCAAACCCGTACACCAAATTTAAAGTCTCTATTCTATAGCGACGCATGTTTTTTTCTATCGCTTCACTTTTGAATGTTTTTCTGTGTAGCACCCTCTTCAATGAACATTTTTGAAAAACCGTATTCATCTTGTGTTTTTTTATCAAATGAGTAGCCCATATAAAAAAAATATAAAAAATTTCAAGCTTCTATCACATTGTATAGGAGGCGGTTTTCATTTATTCGTCAAATCGAATATTTTAGTGTGCGCCACCCCTCTACAATAGCAAATGTTGAAAATCTGAAATTGCACAATTTCTTCCTTTCCAACTATCTACCCGTACACTAAATTTGAAGTCTCTAACTCATCGCGAAGCGTGCTTTTTCTATCATTTCACATTTCGAATATTTTTGTGTGGAGCACCCACCCCCTTAAATATACATTTTTGAAAAAGTCCATTCTTCTTAGGTTTCCTATCACATCATTTGCCCATATAACAAATATCAAACATGTATCACGTTTCAAAAGGGACGTGTATCCTTTACTCCAAAAATCGAACATTTTTGTATGCAGTACCCCTTAAAGTAGAAAATATTGGAAAACTGAAATTGTACACTTTATTCCTTCCGGGCGCGATAGCCCATTGGTTAGCGCGCTGGAATTGCACTTGGTAGGCCCGGATTCGATTCCAGCCGCTGCCAAAACTGCCGCCGTGTTCATGAGGTGTACGATCACGTTAAACATGTGGGTCCGAAAGTCCTTCCAAGAGGTTGGTGGTAGGGGAAGGAGGGTACGGTCCCTGTGGATGCCTCCCCCACTGGGTTCCGGTCTAAATTGGGTGGCACTTCCCGACCGTCCAAACAGTTACCTTACACCTTTCTGGTAGGTCGGACGGTCTGGGTTTCAACTTTATTCCTTCCAAACTCTCTTCCCGTACGCCAAATTTGAAATCTCTATCTCGTCCAGAAGTATGTTTCTTTTTCAATTCACCTTTCGAACATTTTCCTCTGAAGCACTCACTTAAGCTTTTTGAAAAACTATATTCGTCTTGGGTGTTTTCATCTAATGATTAGTCCATATACCAAATTTCAAGTCTCTATCAAATTTTAAAGGAGCCGTTTTTCACTTATTCGGCAAATCGAACATTTTGGTGCGCGGCACCCCTTTAATAGAAAGTATTGGAAATCTGATAATACACTTTCGTCCTTTCCAACGATGTACCCATACACCAAATTTGAAGTCTCTATCTTACCGCAAAGCATGCTTTTCTATCATTTAACTTTTCGAACGTTTTGGTGTGGAGCGCCCTCTCTTCAGAACATTTTCAAAAATACGATTTTTCCAGGGGGTTTTATCGAACGATCGACCCATGTACCAGATTGCAAGACTCTATGTATTCGGGAAGTGTCTAAAAAAAAGCAAAAGGCGTGAGAGACGGACAGACAGACGGACATTTGGCAATTAGTATACATAGATAAACTTACCTATTTTGAGATGTATATTACAAATTGAGTTTTCAAGGATACGAGAACTTCAATTTTGAAGTTGTCAATATTATCAAATCTTTCCTGAATTCCATTTCCATGTCTTCCCGATTTTCATTTAATATTACCGGGTTTTCATGTTTTGGGAATATAGGGGATTCTAAAATAAGAAACAGAATCTCTATCATCTCAACTACCTCATCCCAAACAGCACCAACGTTTTTCATATTTATAAACTTTTCCTTCAAATCTCATGCTTTTCTTACAAAATCCAATGGATCAAGTCAAAGAATGATCACGTGGTGTCCTACAAATGCTTATGTGTTGGCAGTCTGACGTCATGTTGGAAAGCTCTATTATGAGCTTCTCCAGTCCTCCTACCCTCCTGGTTTTACTCGGGGTTCTCTTCCATTTCGTTTCTGGCTACGACTTTGCTCTTACAGACTGTGAAACTTTTGAAATTATTGCCAGTGTTTGTGTGCAGGGTAAAAACATCTTACGTTATAACTGAGATTGAAAACAGTTAGGAGTCAATGAAACGATTGCATATCCATGTACTGTGAAAGATGTTTGCCAAACTATATGACAACTAATATAGTATACCAAATTATATGATACCAATATATATGGTTATGACTCCCCATTGGAAACCCAACCACATTGGTTTCTGTTGCCTTCCCATTGGCTAAACTACATCTTCTACTGTAACCCCCTTTCCCTCCCCCGATTCGTTCACTGGCCGCTATGTTTCAAATAATATTGCCCAACAACAATCTCTATAAGGTACATTTCAAATGTATATCTGCAATTATTAAAATTCTCTCAACTGTTCTCCAAGATAATTTAAAATAAAAATACGTCGTTAGTAATAGCATAAGCAATTGATTACAACTACCGACCGGTTTCGAAAGTCAAACATACTACAATAGGTACCATTGCAGACGTTTTCTTACCTATGGTGGTGTTGTTGCCGTCTGTTTATCTTGAAAAAGGAAATAGCTTTTTACCTCCGAAAAATATTTTGATGTATTCAACTAGCTGCTCATGCTGTTATTAACTAAGTGTTTTATTCCAAATATTTTTAGCAATTTAAAACTATTTTAACCATCTTTTAAACTCCAATTTTTCTTTTTAGCAATCCTTAAAGCTATACTTTAATTTTAAACATCTGTAAACGTTTTTGACAATAAATTCAGCGGTTACACGCTGGAATGTTTAAAATCATTGAAAACAATAAAGAGTTTTATTTAGACATTCTCAGAGGTTTAAGTAACGTAATAAAATAGTATGGAAACAACTAATTAATGCTTTAAAATTAAAGACAACCAAAAAGTAGGTTTAAAAGTATTTTATTAAAATCTCATTAATAAAATACTTTTAGACCTACTTTTTGGTTGTCTTTAATTTCAAGGTATTAAGGAATGTATTTATTTATAAGCCTGAAATTATAGTAATAAACTTTTAATGGTTTTAATTGCTTTCAAAGATTTCAAGCAGCTGTAATTATGATTTCCTCGAACCTCCTTCAAGTTTTCGTGCAGTTTCGTTATGAGGCTTTATTTTCAGACGATATTCCCGGGAAAGCAATAAAATATTTTATTTCCCTTTTATCAGAGACACCATCAGTTCATTACAGTCATTCGTAAGGATTTGAAAGTCAGGTGTTTATGGTTTAGCGGAGTCGCTCATGTTTATCGTTCGTTCGTTATTGGCAATACCTCACCTGTGTTCAATAACACACACTATTCACAATAGGTTTGAATGCGTGTGCAAGAGAAATTGAACACTTTATTGCATATGATCTGACGAAATTTTTGAAAATATCTGCAATGACCCCCTTTTCGAGTTTTTAATTTAATTTAATTTAATTTAATTTAATTTAATATATATGTTTATTTAATTTGAAATATGGGTAAAATATTAATTTATTCTTAAATAGGTCCGTTCGCGGGCGCATTACAACAGTTTTAGAATAAAAAGAATGTATAATTATTGCGTGTAACACAATTTATTTTTTTACAAGGAAATGTCAGAATTTATTTTGAAGTAAAAATAGTAGAATTTACTTCAGATTTGTTTAAGAGAGCTTCTTCGTAGCTATTGCTAAATTGGATACTATTGATTTTAATCGTTCATTTATATCATAGAGCTGAGTTATACCGACTGACTTTGACTAAGGAATACATGACACAACCTAAACTGTTGAAAGCAGAAACTTGAAATTTTGCATACATCTGGGACTCGTCCTATAAATCATGAGAAAAATCTAAAATTTTGGAATTGTGTTCTAGAAACTTGTAAATTGCGAAATTTTTTGTTCTAACATTCTTTCAATTATCACTCGAAAAGGGCTAGGTATACAAAATTTGTTTTTATACCATCTTGCGCAGAAAAAAAATTATCTTAAACTTTCTTAATGAACTCGATGGGTGTACAATCAATCGTTCTTGAGATATTTTAATGGATTGTTGTAGCAGACTATTTTTTTTATTATGTTTTATCTATGACATTCATCACTTTTGACTCCATTGGGGTAACCAAGTTACGTTTCAAATGCTGAAATCGTTTGTTGACTATTCTTCAAATAAAACAATCGAAAAAATAAAGCTGTAATGATATAATTGCTTTTTCAGTTTAAAACGTCTGAGAATGTTCAAAACATACATAGCGATCAGGAATACCGCCATTTCCATGTTAAGAGAATTATAAATGTGCGACATTATTATGTTTAAATTTAAAATATTCTTTTTATATTTAGAACTTTTATTAAGTGTGTAGGTGTCACATTCAGTGACCTCTGGCCATTTCGTCCTCGCAAAGTGAGGATGAGAATATAACTTCGCTTCACAAATTGACTAATTTCAAATATTTATTCTCATTATTTAGAAATAATCACAAATTAGCAATTATTAACAAATTATATAAAAAAGAACTCGCTCAAACAGCCGTTTAAAATATTCTAAAAATTACAAACATTTCGCTAGTAATAGCATAAACATTTAATAATTAAAAGCATCAACCGATTTCAAAAGCATAAAAGAGTCGTCTTTATCAAGATAAATAAGACAGAGAAGCCACAACAGCAAAGGTAGGGAAATATCTGCCAACAAAATAACGCGCATGCGACCCAGGATGATAGACGTTGCCAATGCGAAAAAAATTATTAAGTAAACCGAAAAGCTAAGATGTCAAACAGAGTGAACCAAACAGCAGAAGATTGTAAAACATTCACTCAAGACATTAAAATGAATAATGATATATAAAATAAGATGTTGAGTGGCACTTAACAAAATGGAAGTAAAATAAATAATCGGTTTCGAAAAATAAAATAACTACCCTCAACCTTCATCAGAAAAGGAAATAATAGGACCTGTACAAATACAGAAAACATCCAGTTTCTGAAACTAAATAGGTTACAATCCACCAAACATAAAGTCGAGAAGTAACAAGGTAAAAGACGGTGAGGTAAAAGACAAAAATACATTAGTTAATATGGAAGCAAAAAAAGAAATACCAGAGCAATTACATTTAATAACTAAAAATGAAAAAAAAAAAATAAATAAATAAAATAAACTAATAAGGAAATAGGAGAAATTATAAATAATTGAAGCAAACCTGTTTCAGAAAAGTAAATAACCGCATCAACCAGAAAAAAATCAAAACACAATTTTAATAAACCATATTTAATTAGATATTAAATCACCCTCGTAAAATTTATGGCTACGCCATTGGTTTCTAATTTAATCATTTAAGTTTGTTTTTGTCCGAATTTTCTCCTCTCCCCCCCCCCCCCCCAAAAAAAAAAAAAATAAGAGTAATTTTTTAAAGCTAAAAACTTTCTGAAATTTTAAATTTAAAGATAACACTGGAATGAAAATTTAAATGCAGAGAGAGTTGAATAAAATATTTTCCTCAGTTTTATATTTAATATAGATATTTTTCTACAAGGATTTATTTGGCAAATAAAAGTTGGTATTACGTTTCATTTTGCTCTTCAATCTCACGGAAAATAAATTTCAAAAATCCTTAGCATCTTTTATTTTCTTTCTTCATCTCTTCTCTAACAGATAAAAATATTCAAAGCTTAAAACAGTTTATTTTAAATTTATACGAAACATATATTAATAATTATACTTTTTAGCATTTTCCTGAAGGGCCGTCCATAGGGGACAGTCACTCTCAATATACATATTTTTTAAGGTTAGAGACGACATAATAAACGCATCAAATATGGAGTGAGGTCCACAAATAACAAATGTTTGTAAAGGGAGGGGGCACAATTTTTTTGTAGGAGGAGGGGGAGCACAATTTGTAGGAATGAATATGTCTCCTTCAGTCTGCATAATGTTAATTAAAAACGGGGATTTTTAAATCACGGAGAAATGAATCCAAAGTTGAGCTTGAATATTAAAATTTGAAAAATAATCAATATGGAATGATAATATATATATATATATATATCATTCTCGAGAGAGATATTAAAATTTTACTACTGAATAAAAAAATTAACTGAAGTATGGCTCAACTCGACTTTTTCATACCAGGATCCATTTTTAAGTAGCTTATGAATTTTTTTGTTCTGCATTCGCATTAAAAATTTTCAAAAATCTGTATCGTTAGTCCAAAAGATCTCAATGATAGCATGCTACCTTTGATTTCAAAGGTTTTGAAAAAAAATCTTTCGATCGATACAAACTTTACAATATACCCCCTCGGGAGGTAACTTGCCCCACACCCCGGAGGGGGAGCTAATAACACCACGAACACAAAAATTATATCAAGGCTATTTTTCACAATAGGGATCGAAACTGTTAATTTTAGCGGCCATTGAGTCATAAATAACGCCTTTTTATGCAGAATGATGTCCAATTTCGTCCCATGTCGTCATGTTAAGAAAATATGAAATTTCGAATCCGTTTCGAAGTTTTCGCTCGACTTTCAGAAAATTGTATCCATTTCTAGATTTTTCGATAACAAAGCCGGCAATAAAGTTTCGTGAAAACCCGTTAATATATGTGGCAGCTCTCGACCACAGATAGACGAATATTACTCAAAAAATAGTCTAAACGTGTTGAGGAGTTCCTAAAACACATATTGGCATCAAAATCCGGAAAACAAAATTGTCTCTGATGTACTATATTCTATAGTGTAAGAAAGAGTAGAAATAAATTGACTGTGGTAATGACAACACATACAACTGACTGCATCCTGCATTGAATTTGCTTTTGTGACCATCAGATAAACAACATTTTGCGTATGAACCACGGGCACAATGTGTTTGGTTTAGAATCGATATATAGTACAATGGAATTCGGCGACTTTCTTAGCGACGTCCCATAAAACTATTTCATATTGTCTAAATTAATTTAGTAATTGAACTAACTCTTTTCATGCACGTTCAATAATAAAATACGAAGATTAAGCTGACTTAATTGCTATCTTATTGCCCGTCTTTGGGATACTTTATGAGCCTTTCTGATATTTAACACTGCTACAATAAGTATTATTTAAGGGGCTTTATTAATTGATAAATTTATTCGAAAAATGTGCAATATCTCAAAATCGGTTCATGTCAGTGTGGTAAATGAGTTTTATCTTTTTAAAAATACTTTTTGTTTTCACTACTGGCTCTCATTTTTATTTTTTCAAAATGATTTCGGAATTGGAGGACTAGTCATTCGAATATCTCCATTCTTAAGCGATATCGTCTCTACATACTTATTCACATGTACTTAACCACACACTCAGATACATATACTTTAATCACACACTCATACACATATACTTAGTCACACGCTCCTACACATATACTTAATCGCACATTCATGATTCATACACATATTTAATCACATTCTCAGACATACATACTTAATCACACACATACACTTGATCACACACACATACACATATACTTAATCACACATTCATACACATATACTTAAGTATATACTCATACATGTATACTTAATCACACAATCATACACATACACTTAATCACACACACATACACTTAATCACACATTCATACACATATACTTAATCACACAATCATACACACACATGCACATATACTTAATCACATACACATACTTAATCAGACACACACATACACGTATATTTAGTCACACATACACGCATCCTTACTAAAACGTTCGAGTATTGAAATATTTCAGCAAACCGTGTCAAACTCTGTCATGCCATGGATGGACGCGCCTCATCGAGCGGATGTCGAATAAAGTTAAATATTTCTGCGCTCCTATTTAACATAAAAAATCAGTTTTACGAATAGAATTAAAATGAGCGTGCAAACACTTGAACTGAGAAGGTAACAGTCGAGTACATCACGAACGGAATGCGTGGAGAATCACTTCGATTTTTCACAGAGTTGCCCAGCAGACAGTATTATAAAAATTTCACGCCTTTTATGTTAGACATCACACGCCTAACATCACACGCCTGACATGACTATACAAAAGATAGGAATGCACCGACAACGGCCATTTCGCTATCCATGTGCTTTCAGGAGTCCACTTCGAATTTGAGAGCTCGCAAATCCGTCCCAATAGCTCAACAGTAGAGCGTCGGCTGGCCAGTTCGGGGATCCAGGGTTCGACTCCCGGTTAGAGCAACACAGCTCCTTACATTGACGCCCGAACATGAACCTTGGATGTTAGTGCAAAGATGTTGGAAGTCTGAAAGTGACCCTAGTATGACTAGTACGGATTCGGTGGACTCTGGAAGATTGCAAATTCGTCCCAATAGCTCAACGGTAGAGCGTCGGCTGGCCAATTCGGAGATCCAGGGTTCAATTCCCGGTTGGGACAGCAAGACTCTTTACACAGTCATATGCATAAGAAAGTCCGATATCTGTCTCTCTTGACTTGGAGATCCATCTGACGAGCCCTGTCATGAATTGGGCGAAATATCGCCAATTTGGCGATGTGTGAGAAATACAATATCTACGAAATCACATTAAATTGAATTTCTGACAATCTCTGTCCCTTTATGCGAATTATCATTTTAATATTATGATTCATAATAGCGAGTTTCACTGTTCAAAGAGCGCATTCTTTTTGCTAGAGAGGGGGTTTGGAGAGCTGTAAAGTAATTGAGTTTTATTTGGAGACCTGGATTTTTATTAGGATTGTGGATGCGTCACGTGAAAAAAATGGTCCAATGTTTAAATAATAAACAAACCAATTTTGAATACTACGCAATGATCTGGGTCCCTGTTTAGAATCTGCATTCTCAACGAATAGAAGTCGTGCAAAATAAACTTTTGCATACTATGAATTACAGAATGTCTGGCTATTAGTCTTATGATATGCACAGTAGTAAACTTAGACAAAAATGTAATTTAATATCTCTTTAAAAAATAAGAAAAGGATCCTGCCTCTTGCTCTACTATAAAGTTTTAAATAGTGCTATTAATTGCCCCATTTTACTTTCTTGCCTGGAATTCCATATATCTGTCAATAATACTAGAAAAAAAATAAAGCATTATTTCACAATATTACCGTTAGACACAATTACATCAAGAGCTATTCTATCAATAAATGGGTTGATCTCCATAATACCTACTCCACTGATATTGCTATTTTTAATTGGACTCCTGCCCATCTTAAATCCTGTTTTAATGCGCTTGACATGTATACTACTTAGTATTATTGTATTTTATGCTCTGTTCTTTTCTGTTTGTGTGGTTACTGTAACTGGATTTCATCTGTAGTGGTCACGTAAATTGAATAAATACATAAATAAATAAATAAAATGAGGGCAAAATAGGTCTTAACTGGGGAGCCATAGAAAAAAAAATTCCAAAACAATAAACGTTCAGAAACGTAAATTTTCCATTAACAAATTTTAACATTGTCGGAAAATGTGGCACAAGTTAGAGCTTTCTTATAGTATGATATCGATGTAAAATTTCCGATATCTCGAGAAAGACTCGTGATAACTACTAAATAAGGGCATTTGTTTATTTTTGATTGAAATACTTACAAATGCATTCATTCATTTGATAATAGTAAACAAATTTATTTATGTTATGATTCTTTAAATTTTAGATCTCAACATATAAAATATCTAGAGAATGGTGCATGTTGGCGGTTTGTAAATGATCTCTCTCTCTCTCTCTCTCTCTCTCTCTCTTATTCGCTTCTAAATAAAGAATATCATAAAGCAGCTATTTTGTGGCATTTTAAAATGTAAATACGTTTCTATAATCGAAAAAAAAATTAAAAAAGCTGAAAAGCATTTGTATTAATCTATACACTCGAAAACAGATAAACTTATTTTAGTTACTGAAATAATTATAGAAAATTTTATTCAATTGGATTGACTCATTCGCGAAATGATGCGCCTACATATGCGCAGAAAGACATCGGTGAAAAAAAGGACTTTTGTAATCAGGGATGCTCGAAACGTATATGCATCTATCTAAATCAGGCAATCGAATTTTTGACCCCCACCTCAATACTTTCTTTTTATATACTATTTATCCTGGGAGAAGTAAAAAGCGGTGGCTGCTACTGTGGGCAAAATTTATCCTGGCGCCTTTTTGTCACTCTGTTATACAGGACGATGAAGCTTTGGAAAATAAAAATAGAATAGAGCATGGGCACGAGCGTCAATAAACAGCCTGCGTAGTAGGATGCGCAGAAACGTAAGGGCATTATTTTTACCATAGCGGATCATGGTAAACGAACGATGATGGCCCATAAAAATTGAAACTAAACCCATTAAACACGAAATTTACCTTTGTGCTGAAAATAAGTTAAATAGAATACTTGAGTGACAATATATGCTTAAAAATTCCATTTGCTAAAGTGCACTTTAAGTAATTTTAAGTGAATGTACGCTACTACTCATTTTTACAGTAGTCACTAGAAGGGAAAAGAAGGGAAAAGTATATAACGAATTTTCTTTAAAAACTCTTGTATATATATTATTGAAAGTGAATATTTTATTTTTCGGTCAATTAAAAATATCCATTAAAGAAGATAAATTTAGATATATCCTATTAAAATGAGAAGTTAAACGACAATAAATTTCCAATATAGCCGTTTTTAAGGCAGGAATAATGAACATTTCTATACTGCTAAGTATACACTTATTTTGTTTTGGAAACGTCAGGGCAAAATTCTTAGTGTGACGTCACGTACCCCTGCTCTATAGAAGGTCGGGAGTGAGGAAAATACTGATGGATTTCATCAAAGTTGTAACATCAAATAAATCTGATTTTTCACGATAATTATTACGACCTCCCCAGCTTAATCAGTAGAGCCCCTATCTCCAGATCAAAACTAAACGAAGAAAATTTTCAAAATGCAAAATCGATTCCAAGGAAAATTTTGAATATTTCTTTAAAAGTAAAGACTGTAGTTGAAGTCACGTTCTAATCCTCATCCGATTTTTCACGTCACTCTCAATTAGAAATGTGGATTTTCCGGAAGAATTTTAAAATAGAAACTTTTCCCAGAGAATTTTCAGCAGCAAAACATTTTCCGGAAAATTTTGAAATTATTCTCTATATTACATTTCAGCTGAAATAATATATTCAGTGACTTTTAAAAGTATTTTTTCTTATATTACAGCTTACAGTTAAACATATATTATATAACAAGGCTAAAAAAGGTTTAAATCTAGAAATATATAAAAAAATTCCATGCAAGAAAATTTCTTATATATGTATGCTGCAGTTAGCAGCTACAATTTTTAATTTTATTTAAATACGCTTGCCTTTGATAACTTAAAAATTCTATTTCATCAAAAATAATGTTTTGTTTCTTTTATCTTCAAAATTCTAATTTTAAAGCATTGCACCAAAAGAATAGCATGAGAAATAATTTAAAATTGTTAAACCTTATCAAAATCACAAATAATTTACTGTTTTTTATCGGTATAAAAAGTAGTTTAAAATATGATATTTTAAGAAAATTAAAATCTAATTATAATCCAAAAATAACATTAAATATTATATTGCATTTCTTTCAATAACTACTGATAGTTCAAATGAAAACATTCTATCATTTTCTTAAAAAATAAAAAAAATAACAAAAATAGAAAATAAATTACTAGTTATTCTATGTATGAAGTAAATTATTAAATATATAAACAAATTATACGACAGAAATAAAATAAAAAAGTACTTGTAATTAAGGACTTTTGAAAATAAATTATTTATATAATATTAAAAATTGTTTAAAAAATAAAAATACTTGCTTGTAATTTAACGAATGAGTATCACGAGAAAGAAGAGACAAATTGCAAGATGTGTTACGCATGTATTTGAAGCTATTAAAGCGTTTTTCCCACAGCAGAACTTTTAATTTTTTATTATATTTATAAATTTTGGAGAACTTAATACTGAAAAAATAGCATCTTAAATCTTTATTTGATATTTTCTGAGAATGGGTAAAATGTCACTTGTACCCCTTTTGTTTGTCATTCATTTCTTTTTCTTTAAAATAAAGCTCACATACACCATTTGTACCCCGCCATCTTTCATTTTATTTTCCCTGCAATACATGGTAATGTATAGGGAAAGCATTGGAATCGCGTCGAAAATCGCAACTCCAGTTTTCGACGGATCGTCACGTTTTGGGACCTCTAGAATACGAAGAAATTATTTTTTTTGCGTGACGTATGTCTGTATGTGCAATGTATTTATCCACTCTAACTCAAAAACTACTGGGCCCAATTTCGCAAAATTTGGTAAGTCAGTCATTGGTGTGCGATCCTAGTGCTAATTAGTTTTGGGGTACGATTCGGGATAAAAGAACCAGCCTTTTTTTTTTTTTTTTTTTTTTTTTTTTTTTTTTTTTTTTTTTTGCGAAATGGCCCGCAAAAATTGACTGTATCCACTCTAGCTGGAAAACTAATAGACCATATTTTACAAAATTTGGTAGAGAAGTCACTTATAGGTTACCCTGGTGCTGATTAGATTTGTGTATGATTAGAAAAAAAAGAACCTGCTTTTCTTTGCGAAATGGCCCGCAAAAATCGTCAAAATCTAAAATAAAAAACTACGTATGCTCAAATATATCATTTAAACGCGTGTTTGATAGGTAATTTTTAACGATAAAAAGAGCAAGAACAACCCCGTTACAATAGAACTAGCCATTTTCGAGATATTTTAGGGTTTTTTTTTTTTTTTCGCTATGCCACCTTTAAAAATAAGTCCAGTTACCAAATGCGAACTAAAATTGAATTAAAAGTGTCAATTCATTGTTATTTTAAATAATTATGGGTGTTATTTTGTGCCATTAAACCCAATTTAATGAATTATTGAAGAAATAAAAAGAACGTGAATATGAGTCTGCAGTGAAAGTCATGTGCTGCCCACATCAGATTTTTTCTTTTCAAAATTAGAAAATTCAATGATCAAAAACTTCTTGTAAAGCTACTTATTTAAAAAAAAAAGTTTAGAAAGAGTATTTCATTCTATTTTCAAATTAATTAAAAATAAAAGTGTGTAAATTTTTCCGGGGAGAATATATGGCAAAATTTTCCAAAATTTTCCCACCTCCGGAAAATTTTCCGACCTACATCTCTACTCTCGATATAAACGTTCTAAAAAAACTGCATCGTAACCAATTTGTACCTATGTTGTATATAGTGTCTTGCCATGTAGTGTCTGGCACTGCCCTGTCCCTGACACTTAATTAAACTTATATAAGTGTTCTACTATTTCTGCCGTGCTTTAAACGGACGAACGGATGTCAAATTCGGTTAAATATTTCTACGTCTATTTAACATAAATAATCCATTAAATGAATAAAAAATAATCTATGAGCGCCAAATAAAAATCAAAAATGAGTTGGAACTGCGAAGGCGACATCACGAACCACATGCGAGAATGCGTGAAGAGTTCAAAGAATCAATTCGATTATTTATTAAAATGAATGCTTTGAAGGGTGGAATACACGCACTTAACCTTGTGGCTTTCGCTGTAACGGCCGTCTTAACCAGCAAAGTCCTTTAAACACTAAATGGAAATGTTTGAAATTAAATACGAAAAAACGATCATAAATTATAACTATGTTTTATTTCGACTGGAATAACGTCGAAATAATAATTCGTCGGGGTATCGAGCCTAGATTCAGGCGTTACGGGAAATGTAAACATTTTGCTGCTAACAGATAAAAATATAAACAGTTTACACTTTGTTGTCGGAACCTTTTATGAATGTACAAAAATTATTTCAGTATTTTGAGTTTTTTTACTTTCCCTGCAATACATGGTAATAATGTACAGGGAAAGTATTGGAATCATGCCGAAAATTGCAACTCGAGTTTTCGACGGATCTACGCGTTTCGAGACTAGCGTAACGTCTGTGTCTGTGTCTGCGTGTGTGTGTCTGTCTGTCTGTCTGTGAAGATTTTGTTTCCACTCTAACTGAAAAACTAATTGACCGAATTTCATAGAATTTGGAAGATAAGTCACTTGTAGGCGAATCTGGTGCTGATTGGTTTTGAGTAAGATTCGAGATAAAAGAACCCTCCTTTTTTGGCGAAATGGCCCGAAAAAGCCTGTATCCACTCTAGCTTAGAAACTAATGGACCGAATTTTTCAAAAATCGGTTGATAAGTCACTTGTATGTTACCCTAGTGCTGATTAGATTTTGGTATGAGTCGGAAAAAAATAACCTGCCTGGTTTTGCAAAATGATCAGCAAAAATTGTCAAAATCTAAAATAAAAAACTACGTATGCTCAAATATACCCATTAAATTCTTGTTTTATATGTAATTTTTAACGAAGAAAAGAATAAGACCAACCCCATTACGCTAGAACTAGCCGTTTTCGAAATATTTCAGTTTTTTCGTACTTTCTCTGCGCCACCTTTGAAAATAAGTCCAGTTGCCAAATGAGAACGAAAATTGAATTAAAAGTGAATTAAATTTAATTAAAGTAAAGAGAACATGAATAAAAGTCTGCATGGAAAGTCATGTGCTGCTCACATCAGATTTTTTTATTTTCAAATAAAAAAAAAACATTATTCGTTCGAGATTTTGTTTTACTTCTTTTACTTTCACTCGAAATATCTTCTAGGCTATAAAAGATAGAGATAAATAGTAAGCGACAAAAATATTGGATAGGAAATTCATCTTTTATATCAATCTTTAATATATATATATATATATATATATTTTCAAAGGTCTTAGGGCTTTTAAATCATCGTCTCATCAAGTTTAAGAAGATTTAAAGATTGAAAATGCTCCGTTTTTAAAGTTTGTAATACTTATATTTCGATAGACTAAAAATGCTGGCTATCAACCGCAAGCAATGAATGTGTGGCTGTGCACAAATTGATTTCGGACCGGGCTCTTAGTTTTCGAAGTGAGGCGTTAACAATAGCGAAGAACTTGAGCGATCCGATAGGCGCATTGGAGATTTTATCGAAATCATCAAGAACCTAAAAAATGTAAAATTATTAGGCTTGATCAAACTTGAATAGACTTGATATTCGCTTGTAACTTAGAAAGATGTTTACTTTAGTTACCATAGGCCCCTATCACCTATTGTAAACGAAGCATATGAGACTGAAAACATCGAATCAACTTTTTCAATTTTATTAAAGTGCTCGGTGAAATTTTTTTAATATAAATTTTTTATGAGAAGCCATAGAATTTATTTTTGTCTCCCGGCAAGGTTCGAAGCGGCTGTGGTATCTAGATTACGTGTTTAATAACTGAGACGTTTATTTCTTGAAAGTAGTAAAAAAATCTCAATATTAAATCTAAAATGTTAAATATTAAATAATTCATGTACAAAACAGCATAGTAACTACATGTTTAACTACGTAGTAACTATATGCTTAGTAACAACTTACACAAAACAGTATAGTAACTACATGTTTAACTACCTAGTAACTGTATGCATAGTAACAAATTACACAAAACAGCATAGTAACTACATGTTTAACTACCTAGTAACTGTATGCATAGTAACAAATTACACAAAACAGAATAGTAACTACATGTTTAACTACGTAGTAACTGTATGCATAGTAACAAATTACACAAAACATCATTGAAAATTTTGTTTAGGGCATGAAATTTCACTTCAGATATTTTAGTACATTGATCGACATTTAACATTTGAACTTCGTTAAGATGAGTTTAATATATGAATAAAACTTTAATCAAATCGGTTGAGTTTTACCCTGTAAAAGGAACTTTCGTACACACACAATCAGATTTGAGTAGGTGTTAGTTATAAAAAAAACTATACATTCGAAACTCGCTTCGTCTCAAGAATTTATTTATTTATTTAAACAAAATATACATATATATATATATATATATATATATAGGTATATATACATATATATATGTGTGTGTATATATATATATATATATATATAATCATCTAAGATTCCTGTTCATCCTGTTTACCTTTCAGTAATTATGATTGTTCTGTCTCCAACTCTACCTCCCTGGATGGGTATAACCCTTCGACTATTTGCTCCCCTCTGATTCCATGGTTTATTTTCTTCTCCTCCTTCTCCCGGATACATCTCAACCTTTTTCATTCAATTACATCTGTTCGTCGTGACAGTACGTATATACAGGGTTCCTGACTCATGGTTCATGTTAATACTTAATTTCTTAATAATTTTTCAATTTTTTCCTCTATTAATGGTTGTAGTCTGAGTTTATGGCATTTTTAGTAACTTACTACTGCCATATCTGAAACAAGCATTTGTTTGGGTTAATTAGGGTTAGATGCTCAGACCTAATGAAGAATCTAGTCTAATTAAACTAAAAATTAAGCCAGTGCTGTTCATTTCTTTTTTTCTGTATATTAACCGTGGTTTAACTGATTTGGTGATGTTATTGTTTTGATGTTTCGTAATGACTTGGAATTGGTTATTATAACATATTTCTTATATATATATATATATATATATATATATATTATGCAATTATGCATTCTTTAAGCCTAGTGCTTTTCCACGTGTTTGGCTTTAAAGCTTTGTCATTTTCTGTTTTTCAATTTTGAAATATCACCATTGATAATTATAGATTATATACAGCTTGATGACTGGTTATTTGCTTTTTATTCTCCCCTTGATGGAGGAATCTCTATTATTTTATATCTTTATACGCAGCTATCTTATATTTTAAGTTATGCTTATATGGGTTACAATTTATCTTTAATCTATCATTATAATTTCAAGTAATTTTTATTATATATGTGTGTGTGCATACACAAAATATTCTATCAAACATCTTTATGATAGCCTGGCCGATTTCTGTAGCATGTGTTTGCTGGAAAGCTAGCTCCAAATGCTATTGAAACAGCACCCGTAATTAAGTAATCAACCTACTTCCATCCAACTACCGAAATTCATGCGAATTTACCGGCCTTTCTTACGTTCGAAACCTTCTCATTTTCCCGAAAAAAAAACGCCTTGTACGCGGGCTTAATTTCATCTTTCGGCCGGATCGGTCATCAAGCACCAGAAGGGCCCCCGAATGATCCCGATATAGCTATCATCGGGGATCTGATTTACGGCGTTGGGCCCCCACCCGTTATCTCAATTAGGACAGAAAAAACACACATTTGGGGTGGGAATGCCCCAAAAATAAAAAGAATTGAAATCTAATTATTGGTGTGTTTCCTAGTTCGCCATCTGCTATTTTGGCAGAAATAACTATGTTTCGAAAAGAGAGCGAGAGTCTTTGTTGAGCAATCGTGAGCAAGATTCGTGCTGAGGGATGGGCTTGAGATGTTTCTTTCGAAACATGCTGGGGAAAAGATGGCTTGAATAAGTAACATTTCGATCTAGTACGCTCAAATGCTCTGGTAAAAAACTACGACCTAGCAGCAAGAAGGCAATAGGGTGTTGCCTCATTAAAAATAAAAAAATAATTCTGCTGAATATGGATATTATGGCAGATGGTTATATTAATTATTCCTGGAGGGGCTCATACCGCGACTCTCGTCGAAAAGAAAAGAGTAGAGCAAAAAGTTTGGAGAGCCCAATAGAAAATTACAAAAATAAAAATAACATATTTAATAAACATTATTTTCTCTTGAGTTTTAAAATACAGTGTGTGGCATTGTTATAACATTTATTTTTTTAAAAAGTATGAAGCCAAGAATAAATTGGGCCAGACATAACACAAGAAAGATCAATCATGCATAAAGCATTGATTACGAAACACTTTTCAACCGAAATGCAATTTTATTTAAACATTTCTAAAATGCGATATATTCAGCGCTAATATTTCTTAAATGATCACAGTACTACAATAATTTATTTGACTTAAAAACATGGACGCTAAAGTACTTTCTAGCTCCATGCTTAAATTTCATCGAAAAGTGCAATGCTATAAAATCGTCTGCTTCTCTATGTAAACTCAATGAATATTTCATTCATATCAGATATATCCCAGACTCCGGAGCTCAATAATTTTGCTTTAACAAACTTCAGCAATTCTTATACAACTCATCTTACAGCTTGATTTGTTTACATTCTGCATACGTTAAAATGAGGCTTCGTTGTAGAAATAATCAAATTTTGATGATCACTTAAATTCAAAAATAGTGTAATTGCGTTGGCATAGTAAATACGCAAAAATAAAGTGGATTTAGAACGGTTGTAACACTCAATATAAATTTAAAAGTACTTTAAAAATCACGATTTTGACACTGGAAAAAAAGATGGACCCCCTATTTTATTTTGAAGTGGATCACGTGATCTCTTATGTTATGAATATTAACTTCGCTTCAAAAATGTTTGAAGAATTAGGTCCCATAGGGTTCAATGTATTTCACTTTTTCAATCCGAGTTAAATCCCAAACTATTTGGGTGGTTTTATTCATTTATATTCCCATATGTCTTACAGACCGTCTCAACAACAAACTAAAATTTCATTTTGATAAAGTCATTTTTACGGCAGTTATCGTACGAACGAAGAACGGGCAGACAGACAAACAGGCAGACAGACAGGCAGAATGATCAAAGTCATAAACACTTTTCATCTATGTCGGAAAGTGTTAAAAATGAAAATAACACATTTAATAAAATATAATTTCTCTTAACAAGTTTTAAAATACATCGTGTGGCGTTGTTATAATATTTATTTCTTAACACTCAAGTCTGGGGCTTAAGAACCAAGAATAAATGAAGCCAGACATAAAAATAATTCAATTTGAGAAACTCTCGAAACTTCTGAAGAAAATGGGTAAGTTTAATGACTATCACTCGCTACTCTCGTTATGGGCAGCTCAATTATCTGTCTCCTAAGCATCATGGGGCCCGCTGATAGCCGTGAAGTTTAAGGTGGCCCCAGACAGACAATTTAACCCCCAAAAATGTACTAGACCCTAAGAATTGGTTTGGGAGATCACCTGAACATGCATCGCACACTATAAAAACAATTTCAGTTTTCGAACTTGAAGAATAATCTGGCTTTCCGGTCAAATATTCCGATGGGAGTCGTTTCCTATTTTTCTATGATTCCTCAAGAGAAGGAATATTTTACAAGTCACAGAACACATATTTTTTTTCTTCATTTTACTTTCTCATGCTATGTAATATCGTGTAGAGAAAGTATTATTTTTACGAAAATTTTAGAATTCGAGTTTTGGACACCAATATATGTTTTAGGACCTCCTGAATACTTTTGACTATTTTACGAGGTGCTCTCTTTATGTGTGTGGTCGATTTCTTGTGTAGACAATGGCGGCTACAAATATTAATGGATTTTCAGAAAACTTTATATTGCTTCTTTGCTATTGCAAAATCTAGAACTAGATAGCAATTTTTTTTTTTTTTAATTCGAGCCAAAACTTTACCATGGATTCGAAATTGTATATTTTTTTAACATAGCTTATGGCTAAATTTGACAGAATCATACATAAAAAGGGATTGTTTATGACTCAATGATCATGATACTTAACAGTTTCAATTCTACGAATTGCTTCTACGAATTTAAAAATCTAGAAGAGATTTCAGTGCTGCCTTAAAAAAGAATGTTTCTGGAAGTTACCATAAGGACACGTTAAATTCATCTTTCTTTCTCTCTCGCTCTCACTCACTCTCACTCACTCACTCACTCACTCTCATTCACTCATTCACGCTCTCTCACTCACTCACTCTCTCTCACTCACTCACTCTCTCACTCACTCACTCTCTCACTCACTCACTTTCTCTCACTCACTCGCTCTCTCTCCTTCTCACTCTCACTCACTTTCTCTCTATCACTCACTCTCTCTCTTTCTCACTCTCTCTCTTTCTCACTCTCTCTCTTTCTCACTCTCTCTCTTTCTCACTCTCTCTCTTTCTCACTCTCTCTCACACTCACACACGACATATCTGATGTAGGCAGCACATCACTTTCCTTACAGACTCAAATTAATATTCTCTTTATTTCTTTAATAATTCATTAAATTGAGTTTTATTACATGAAATATCAAATCATTATTTCAAATGACACTGAATTTTGACGTTTAATTCGATTTTCGTTTTCATCGGGTAACTGGGCGTATTTTCTAAGGTGGCATATCAAAAATGTGAGAAAACTAAAATATCTCGATAACGGTTAGTCTTAGAATGATGGGATTGGTTTTATGCTTTTCATCATCAAAAATTACGTAAAACATGAGCCTATTTAATGGGTGCATTTCAGCATACGTAGCCTTTTATTTTAGATTTTTGCAATTTTTCAGGCTATTTTGCAAAAAAGGGAGGATTTTAAAAATTATTTTTCTGAATCGCACCCAAACCTAATCAACAGCAGTGAAATTTACAAGTGATTTATCCTTTTGTGAAACTGAGTCCATTAGTTTCTTTTAAGCTAGAATGAATACATGCGATTTTTAAGGGCCATTTCGCAAAAAAACGGCAGGCTCTGAATCATACTTATTCCGAATCGGCTTATTCCGAATCGTACCAAATCGAATCAACACCAAGAAAAACTACAAGTGACTTATCTACCCAATTTTGTACGCTAAAAATAGATTTTTTTCGTGTTCTAGAGGTCTCAAAATGTGTAGATTCGTCGAAAACTCAAGTTGCGATTTTCAACATGATTTCCAATACTTTTCCTACAATACATTACCGTGTATTGTAGGAAAAGTAAAAATCATGAGAAAAGAACTATTGACATGAAATTATATAAAAGCAAAAATTAATACTGTTATATTATTATAAATTGTGTTATTAAATCATATTGTCCAAAATGTGCAGTAAAAAAGTTCGCTCAAAATGAATGAGTTTCTTGCAATGCCACTTCACTGCCGAATGGAATAACAGAACTCAATTTATTCTCAATCGATTTATTCTATTTCGACAGACTTGTACTAGGAATAGAAAACATTGTAATATCGTCTGGTAATCACTTTTTAAGCGTGTTGTTAATCAATAAGTGCTAGAAAGTATGCGTAACATGTCTACTCTTTCAGTAATATTCATATTTAATTTTTAATGATTGTGACGCTTAGCTAAGTGAAAATATTTTGAGAACAGTTAATTCGTCTAACGAATAATGTCCTTGGATTTTATACAAAAATTGATTTATAAAACGATCCCATATAAAATTGAATTTATTTTTACGATTTTTTTTTATTATTTATGAGAAAATAATTGTATTGATGAAAAATACAAATGTCTTTCATAAGGATTCAATCTTTATGAAAATCTTCATTAAATGTGGCAAATACTATTAATCATGTCAAAAACAGGGAATGTAACCATTAAAAAATTAAGTTGCAGCTTTTATTAACTACTTTTATTTTGTTTGGCAATTAAGGCGCTTAGCGTCAAAAACGGTCGTTTTAATCAAATTAGGTTCAGCAAATGTGGCCCCATTAGGTTCTGTTCTGACGGTCGTTACACTGCGTGCAAAGTTTCACCCTTCTAGGTATCTGGGGGGGGGGGGGACTTTTGAAGGATCTGGAAAGACTTTTCGATCACTCCCATTTGGTCAACAGTCCGGGGGAGAGAAAATTAATAAGACTCCCTTGAGTCCTGTCCTGTGGTTAATACTATAAGTATTCAAAGATTCTAGATTACCGAGGGGGTGGGGGGTGAGGGGGATGGAAAGGCAAAAACACGTTAGACTTTTATTTAGATGAAAATAAATA